>JAGSMT010001717.1:0-23554 GCA_029286875.1 Lamproptera curius | reverse complement strand
ATACTAAGCGCTATAATCGGAAAAATCGGTATGGTTGGTGGATATACCGCAAAACCAACTAAAAAACCAGGGATGTTGTGGAGCTATTATATCGAGGGGATATTTATACAACAAAATGAATTGAATCAAAACAAACGCAAGTACAATGTAAGAAACACAAGGTTGAACGGTCAGCATACATTATTTGGTTATACCCAGGCCCTATATTTAAATGAACATGACTGTAATCAAAACAAATGGTATAGTTGAGTAGACGATTACCCAAATGCAACTATTAAAATCAAGGGATGTCCCAGGGGATTATATCGAGGGATTTATTAAAACAACAGAAATGAATCTTATCAAAACGATCGATAAAAATTATAATTTAAAAACAAAGTATTAACGGTCAAGGCAACGTTTTGGCCTAGAACCTTTTTTAAAAATAAATGAATCGTCAAAACATCGGGGCAAGTTGATAAGTTACAGCAAACAAAATAGTTGAACGGTCAAAGCAAACGTTATTTGGCTTACGGGCCTATATTCGGAAAAATCGGTTGGTTGGAAGGATATACAGCAATAATGCAACTACAAAATCCAGGGATGTTCAAGGGCTTTTTTCAGGGGTATATTTATGCAACAGAAATGAATCTTGATCAAAACAAATCGCAAGACAAGTTAAATTTACGCAAAACACAAGTATTGAAATCAAGGCACTCGTTATATTGGTTCCGAGCCTTTTATTTAATGCAGAAATGACTCATAATCAAAACAAATCGGTATGGTTGAAGTGTGATATACCATAATAATGCAAGCAAAATCAGGATGTCAATTTAGGTTTATATCGAGATGTATACAGCAAGTGGCCTTAGTCAAACAGTCAGCAGAGTGAAAGTTGATTATTTACAGCAAAACACAAACTGAAAGGTCAAGGCAAACAGTTATATTGGCTTATACGGGCGAGATATTTAAGCTAGCTTTAAGTAGATCTGATCAAAAACAAATCCTTAAGTAGAGTTGTTTAACAATAACACAAGTTTGAACAGTCAAATTTTCTGATTATATTATTTAGGCACTTTATTTAAATAACTAGAAATGAATGTTGAAGTCAAAACAAATCAGCCTAGAGTTGATAATTTACATAATAACACAAGTATTGAACGGCAAGGCATACTATTTGTTCCTTTATACCGAGCCTTATATTTAAATAGCTAAATGAATGTGATCAAAAACAAGTGGCAAGTAAAAATTGATTATTTACAGCAAAAACATAAGTAATGAACAGTCCAAGTGAAACAGTTATATTGGTACTCTGGAGCGTGTTAAACAGCTGGAAGCTAGATCTTGATCAAAACAAATCGTAAGTAAAAAGGTGATAATTGTGATCCACACAAATTATGAACGTTAAGGCATACTGTTATATTCGCTAAAACGAGTGCTATATTTAAATAGGTGGGAAATGACTCGTAATTAAGAACAAATCGGTATAGTTAATCAGAAGATATATCGCATAAATGCAACTATTAAAATCCAGGTATGTCCGCTTCAGGGCAATTTTATCGAGGTATGGTTGCTGACAGAGGATCAATCATTATCAAATCAGTCAGCGGTAAAGTTGATTGTTGGCAAAACACAAGTATTGAGCAGTCAAGACAAACAATTGTATTAGCCAAACGATATTTAAATAGCTAAAATGGTCTTGATCAAAACAAAATCAATAAAAATTACCAAGTTGATAATTTACAGATTATACAAGTGAACAGTTAGGAGCATTCAGTTATGGCTTATACCAGGCGCTATATTTAAATAGCCTGGAATGAATCTTGAATTAAAACAAATCAACAAATTACAAGTTGATAGAGTTACCTTAATGCTTATAAGTAATGAACAGTCAAGGCAAACAGTTATATTGAAGCTTATACAACAGAAATGAATCTTGATCCAAAACAAATCAGCGAAATTACAAGTTGATAATTAACATAATAACACAAGTGACCAGACAGTCAAGGCAGCACAGTTTATATGTTAGCTAATACTGATTACTATATAAATAAGCTAAAATGAATATTGATCAAAACAAATTGGCAGTACAAGTTGATAATATACAGTAATAACACAAGTTTGAACCCAATTCAGGCACACAGTTATAGTGGCCAATACCAGAACGCTTTTATTTAAATAGCACAAATGAATCTTGATCAAACATATCGGCAGAAATTACAGAGTTGATAAGTTACAGCAATAGCACAAGGTTGGACGATTAAGAGCGTACAGTTATATTGGCTAATACGAAGCGCAATAATCGGAAAAAATCGGTATGGTTGAGTGACGATATCCGCAATAATGCAAAATTAAAATCCAGGGAGTCTGCGGGCTTTATATCGAGGGATAGTTTAACAACAGAAATAAACTTGATCAAAACAAATCGGAAAAAGTTGATTATTTACAGCAAAAACCAAAGTTTGAAAGGGCCAAGGGCAACAGTTATTTAAAACATGGGGCGCGTATTTAAAAGTTAAATGAATCTTGATCAAAACAAATGGCATGGGAAAATTTATATTACCAAAACACAAGTTTGAACGGTCAAGGCACAGTTATAATGGTTAAACCAGCGCTATTTTAAAAAGGCAAAATGAATCGTGATCCAAACCTTGGCGTTGATGTTACCAATCACAAAGTTGAACGGTCAAGGCATACAGTTATTTGGCTTTGCCTATAAGGAAAAATCTATGGTTAGTAGACGATATCCCATAACAATTTAAAAACGGGGATGTCTGGGAGCTATTATATCGAGGATATGTTTTATACAACAAAATAATCTAGTCAAAACAAATCGGTCAAGTCGATAAGTTAAAATAACACAAGGTTGAACGTCAAAGGATACAAATATTGGCTTAACCGGGCCTAAAAATAGCAGACATGACTCTAATAAAACAAATCGGTATAGTTGGAGACGATGTCCCAATAATCAACTATTAAAATCAAGGATGTCCCCTTAGGGCGATTATACAGGGATTTATTAAAAAACAGAAATGAATCTTGATCAAAACGAACGGGCTGTAAAAAAATTATAATTTACAAGTAAAAACACAAGTATTGAACGAACAAGGCAATACAGTTATATTGGCTCATACTGAAAGCGCTATATTTAAATAGCTGAAACAAAAGGATCAAACAAATCGGCAAGTACAAGTTGATAACGCAGCACAATACGGCATTGAACGGTCAAGGTATACCTGTTATATTCATAATACCGAGCGCTATATTTAAATAGCTGAAATGAATTTGATCAAAACAACCGGCGCGTGCCCGATTATTTAAGGTAAAATACAAGTAATGAAATCTGTCAAGGCAAACAGTTATATTGGCTGGTAGATGGCGCCGTTTGTCGTGTTAAGATTGCTCAATATTTTAAAAAATAAAAATATTTATCGATATTGTTTACGTGAGATATATATTTTCAAAGTGTTAATTACAGGTAAATCTTCAGACAGTGTTATTAGAATCATAAACACACATTTTCTGGTTTTTCTTCAAGGTTAACTCAGACAGTATTTTTGAAACCTTTAGTGTTTTAACAATTAAAATGTGTTTGGTTACATATCAATGATATATCAGAAATAGCGATGCTAAAAACATTATAATTAATAGTGTTAAAAGTGTAAAGCGTGTAAAAACTGATGGTGAAGTGCAAATAAAATAACTGACATTCTATAGTATGAGTCATAATAACCGTCATTATACGATTTGGTGATTATACAGCATAAATTGAACACAGATTTTAGAGGGCGTAGCCCATTGGTTTTGTGCACACCTGTTGAGTGAGAATGAAGCACGAGTTCGAATCACTCACCAATGTGACTTTTGGTGAATATTTAAATTAAAAAAAAAAAATTATAACAACTAGAAGCGAATTAGACAAATTCAATATTTAGTAAGTAATTAATAGATGGCGCAAAATTACAAAATGAGTTTCATAGAAAGAGTAACATTTCGAGGAGAGGCATTCAGAACCAGTACCATAAATGAGTTGATGTTCTCGGAGGACACACTACAGATGGCATCTCAATCAGCTTTACCTGATATTCTGACAATGATATGAATCAACAAGTGGTACAATTAAAAGAAGAAATAAATAAACTAAAAAATATCTTTTAAACAGTGTCATATGAAGAAATTGAATCTCTTCGTTAGAAAATATTAATTCAGCGTGCTAATATGGAACTACTAAAAAGAATGAGCTTTTACAAAGAATTCGTCGAGCCCTGGAGGTACAAGAAAACAGTATGTCAAAAATAGGGACGATAAAGAAACACAGACCGAACTAATTCAAAGAATTGAAACAACCAACAAATTCACATAACAATAACATTAATAAGAATAACCATAATGTTAAGGATCTAATTAATAAACCAAAACTCAATTACAAGAAAAGATACAAAAAGTGAAATTTGTATTCTCAGTACTGACAAGAGAAACAACGTTCTAGCGGGATTGCAGAGCATAATCTCACCTTTGTACCCCCAAATATGTTGTTACTTAAAACCCGATATTGGAGTTGAGTTTATTCAAGGAATTGACAAAAATAGGAAAACTTTACATATAATGACTATTGTACAATTTTTATAGGTGGCGCGATTTCTTTCTACTCGAAATTATTTTAATATTATTGTTTTCTACGGAAAATTTATGAGGACATAAGACATGACAAATATTATGCAATATGTTTCTACCTACTTTAAGTGTCGATATAATTCAAATAAGTTTAACTGGAGAGGGAAATTTTAACAATTTATTATATTTGGACATTATGACATGAATACGCCATATTATTGATAGTAACCTAAATTTATATCATATGATTATCGAATGTTCAATAAGTACCACTGGTTTAATTAACAACAACGGCATTTCAACCATATTCATGATTCGAATACGAATTATGCTAAAATCAAAATAAATAGATTTTTGGTCAAAGGAGCAAGTGAAATTTACATTATGTCGAACATATAAGTACAAATATAGAACCAACATTAAACAATTTTTTTTCGGGGATAATTACTTTAATATAATACAATTGTGAATATTGCAGGTATCTTAAACAAATGTGACCGCTCACCATTGCTCTGAGTGAGCTCCAGAAAAACATTTCAACTGACGTATTGTGTATCACTGAACATCGGCGATGGAAGGCAATGAAAATAGACTTCATCTTCCAAATTACTATTTAGAGCATGTTAAGAAAACATCAAAAGAGGGAGGAGCATGTATATTAATAAAAATTATAAATCATCTGAAGAAAGTAGAAATATCAATGACGCTCATCATCTAATGTTATAGAATGTTGCAGTTACCCGCGACCTGTCGATGACTATTGTTCGTATGTATAAAGAGTCCCAAACAGCAAAATTAGTGTTTTTCGGACAAGTTAGAGTCGGTTTTGAAAATTGTAAAACAAAAATACGAGAGGAATTGCAATCATAGGAGGAGACTTTATTATTGATATTAAAAGTTAAAATAACATCTCAACCGGAATTTAATTGCCTTTTCTAAATTATAACCCTAAACCAGAAATCAATCAACCTGCAAGAGCTAGAAGTAAACATGTTCGATACTGCACATAACATGTATCAAAATAAATTTGAGGTAATCAACCTGTCTCTGACCACACACTGCTCAAATACTGGTACGCTGTCGTATTAAACAAAATATGATTTAAATTATTGGCGCATTCAACGAAGAGATTTTATGAAGATAACATGAAAAGTTTCAAACCTGCACAGTAAACATTTTACTGACGCATACAACACAAATAATGCAAACCAATCCTTCACCTGTTTTATAAATGACTTCAACTTTATTACACCGTGTTTTTAACCAGACCATAAGACCATTTAAAAACCCCAAATGGATATCACGCGGTGTATAAAAATATGTGTAAAGAAAAGAGTTATAACCTACAGATTAAAGCCAACTAAATATAACAAGATACGCTTCAAAGAGAGTATTCAAATAAATTGAAAAATATCATAAAATTAACTCAACGTAGTCAAATGATTATAGATAAAACGTCACATAATAAATCAAAACGACATGGCAAATTATGTGCACTATGTCGTTATCATCAACAGTACATAACAATATTAAATATAAAAGATAAAATATTATTACACCTCAGTGATATTTCTTGATGTTTAACAATCATTTTATTGATAAAGTCCAGCCACTAACTTATACTAATCACTTTAATGAAACCCTCCATAATAACTCATAACACAGTTTATGAAATTATGCTCGCCTTATGATATATAATATGAAATAATAATGATGTTGCAACACAACAGCATTGGTCCAGATGATACAGACAAAATTACAAAGGTATGGCTGGACATTTCTGACATCTAAGGTTACATTTAAATCTTGTATAAGTACGGGATTTACCCAGATAAATTAAACACGCAATAATAAACCAATATTCAAGAAAGGGAAACAAACTGGATATAAATAACTGACAATCAATTGGTATTAACATCTCCATTTTCCAAAATATTTGAAAATTCATTTACAAACAATCAGATGCATTTTTGAAAATAACAAATTATTTACAGAAGCACAAAAAAGGATTTAGAAAAGATAGAATCACTAATATGGCATGATTTCTTAAATGTTATTATGAGTAATTTAGTTAAATATATTGTGATAAGGACACAGGCTTTTGATTATGTTGATCATATTATTTTGTTAATAAACTTTATAAATATGGGTAAGAGGAAATATATTACACCGACAATCTTTATCTTTCAAATAGAAAGTATAACTATAGTTTTCAAATTGAGGTTTTTAGGAAAAGAGAAGAACACCTCGGTCTCGGGATAACGCATTAGCGTATTACGGTGCACCTCAAGGCAGTGTCTTAGTCCACTGTTGTTAATCTAATATAATGATATTACTTGTTTAATTTATAATAATGATATTAAATGTTACCAAGCACCCTCTGACTTTTATATTGCTGATGATTGCACATTGACAATTGAATTGAAGAACTGGAAAATGTGAGAAATTAATGACAATATTGAATCACCAGAATGGATGAAATGTAAATAATGGTGTTCAACTCAGAAAAGTCAATGTTATTTGGTTCAATTTTCCGATTATTCTAAATTAAACATTAAGTATGAGGATAAAGAGATAGAAGTGACAGAGACAATTAAATTCCTAGGGTTTGAAGGATGATTATAACTTAACTGGAAAGAACATTTAATCAATTCAGCTAAAAAGTCAGAAGCTCAGCATATGTTGTCAAAACTATCGACAATTATTAGCTCAGGTGCATTAATAACAGCATATTACGGTATAGTGGATTCAAACTGCGATATGAATAATTTTTGGGGAAATTCTGTATAAACAAAGTTACTTTTACAAAAGCACAAAAAGTGTATAAGAGCCATGTTTAGATTAAAAAATAAGAGATAGTTGGTAGAAATTATTTAAAGAAAATAAAATTTTAACTTGGCCTCACTATATACATTCTCGAAATAGCGGTTTTCGTGCGAAGTAATCCGTCACTGTTTACTGGGTGTCAGATTTTATTATAAGAAATCGACGAGGTCACCAAAGGCGTGGCTGAAGAGCCAGGAACATCACGGATGCGGAATAGTGCGGTATTTTGTATGGCTCCCAACTATTTGCAATAAGTTACCGAAAGAATCAAAGATCTAACCAATCTCCAATTTAAAAGCAACTGCGACTACGTTTAATCGATAAGTGCTATTATAACTTAACCGAATTCCTTGTGATAAGGACCTTTTAAAAAGATGTACACTGTCTAATGGACGGACTTATTTATTTTAGATTTTAAACACTTAAAATGAACGTTATCCTGTACACTAATCCTATAAATTAATGTAAATTTTGTAACTTCGACATTAATTATATAATGATTTTTATTTTTATCTTCTTATAATATTTGTATTGCCCGTGGAGCAAAACATGTGGGTCTGAATATGTTTGTAATGACACCCTCAATTATTTATGCTATACCATGTTTCACAAATAAATGTCCGCTATTATTATTATTATTATTATTATTATTATTATTATTATATCGGTTTGATATTTAAACAGCTGAAACAACCTGATCAAACAAATCATGTGCAAGTAAAAGGTGATAATCATTGCAGTCACACAAGTTATGAAACGAATACACACTGTTATATTCAAGCAAAAACCATGCTTACATTGAATAGGTAAATGACTCAATTGAAACAACGATGAAGTTAATCAGAAGATATATCGCATAAATGCAACCAACTATAGGTGCGTCCGCTAAGGAGCGATTTATCGAGAGATATGAAGTTATACAACAGAAACTCAATCATTACCAAATCAAATCGGCAAGTAAAAGTTGATAATTTACAGCAAAAAACACAAGTATTGAAATTAACAGCAACAGTTATATTGGTTTATACGGGAGCAAGGACATTTAAATAGCTAAAGAATCTTGATCAAACAAATCGCAGGGCACAAGTTGATAATTTACAGCAACAGCGCATTGAACGGTCAAGGCATTCAGTTAGTATTGGCTTATACCGAGCCATATTTAAATAGTTGGAACATCTTGAATAAAACAACCAAAGGGGCATGCTGATAAGGTTACAGCACAACGCAACAGAAACCGGTCAAGCGCAAACAGTTATAATACGGCGATAACAGAATGAATTTTGACCCGTTGAAATGGTGGCACAAGTTGACACCAATAGCACAATACGTATTGAACGGTCAAGGCAAAACAGTTATATTGTCAATACCGAGCGCTATCAAATAGCTAAAGTCGAATCTTGATCAAAACAATCGGCGGCGCGTTGATAATTTACAGCACAATATGCGGCTGAACGGTCAAGGGTATCTGGTTACATTACGGCAATGAGCGCTATATTTAAATAGCTGTTCAATCTTGATCAAAAAAAAAATCGGCAATAGAAGATAATTTACAGCAATAACACAAGTATTGCCCGGCTGCATGTTGTTAGGCCACACACACCGAAGCTTACATTTAATTAGCTGAAATGAATCTTGATCAAACAACCTGGCAAGTACGTTGATAATATACAGCAATAACACAAGTATTGAACGTCACACAACTATATTACAATACCGAGCGCTATATTTAAATAGCTGAAATGAATTGATCAAACAAATCGGCAAGTTTAAGTTGGTACTACAGCACATTAATAGTTGGAACGGTAAAGGCACAACTGTATGCTCTTTTACCAGTTCGTTCCATATTACTAATACGTGAGCGCTATATTCGGAAAAAAGTTGGTATGGTTGAGTAACCGATATACCGCAATAATGCAAGTAATAAAACTAGGGATGTCTAATTAGAACGTTTATAATGAGGGATGGCCCTACACAACAGAAATTAACCCTTGATCAAAACAAATCGGCAAGTGAAAGTTGATTACTATGGCAAAAAACACAAGTATTGAAAGGGTTACAGCAACAGTTATATTGGCTTTTATACGGAAAGGAGATATTTAAATAGCTGAAATGAATCTTGATCAAAACAAATCGTAAGGGCATGTTGATAATTTAGCACAACACAAAGTTTTGAACGGTCAAACATTATTGAAGTTATATTGGCCCATACCGAGCGCTGTATTTAAATAGTTGAAACGAATGTTGATCAAAACAAATCGGCAAGTATGCTGTTGATAATCTACAGCACAACACAAGTATTGAACGGTCAAGGTACAATTGTTATATTCATAATACTGAGCGCTATATTTAAATAGCGAATGAATCTTTGATCAAACAACGGCAAGTAAAATGGATTATTTACAGCAAAACACAAGTAATGAACGGTCAAGGCAAACAGTTATTACGCATACGGAGCAAAGGAGACGAACAGCTGAAAATGAATCTTGATCAAACAACCGGCGGCAAAAGGTGATAATTCGGCCAGCAGTTACACAAATTATGAACGGTCAAAGCATACCGTTATATTCGCCAAAACGAGCGCTATATTTAAATAGTGAATGACCGTAATTGAAACAAATCGGCATAGCACCAGAAGATATATCGCACAACGCAACCTCGTTAAATCCAGGCATGTCCGCCAAGGAGCGATTTATCGAGATATAGTTAGTACAACAGAAATCAATCATTATCAAATCAAATCGGCAAAAGTTGATTATTTGCAAACACAAGTATTGAACGGTCAAGGCAACAGTTAGCTGGCTTATACGGAGCGCGATATTTAAATAGCTAAAATGAATCTTGATCAAAACAAATCGGTAAGTACAAGTTGATAACATACAGCAACAATTACTGTGGGCATTGAACGGTCAAGGCACACAATTATATTACAATACTGGCGCTATATTTAAATAGTTGAAATGAATCTTGATCAAAACAAATCGGCAAGTTTGCTGATACTTTACAGCAATAACATTAGTTGAACGGTAAAGCAACTGTATGCCTTTACCGTTCGTTCCATATTGCCAATACGGAGTGCCATATTCGAAAAAAGTTGGTATGGTTGAGTAACCGATATACGTGCAAATAATGCGTAATAAAACTAGGGATGTCTAATTAGGAACGTTTATATCGAGGATATATTCACAACAGAAATTAACCTGGATCAAAAACAACCGGCAGGCGAAAGTTGATTATTTACAGCAAAACACAAGTATTGGAAAAGGCTGGCAAACAGTTATATTGGCCTGGCTACCGAGCGCCATTTAAATAGCTGAAATGAATTGATCAAAACAAACTGGCAAGCGTTGATAATTTACAGTAATAATACAAGTATTGAACGGTCAAGGCATACTGTTACCTGCTAATACCGAGCGCTATATTTAAATAGCTGAAATGAATCTTTGACTAAAACAAACTGGCAAGTAAATGATTATTTACAGCAAAACATGCAAGTAATGAACGGTCAAGGCAACAGTTAAATTCATTATGCCGGAGCAAAGGAGTATTTAAACAGCGAAATGGAATCTTGATCAAAAAACAAATCGGCAAGTAAAAGATGATAATTCACAGTGTTACACAAATTATGTAGAACGGTCAAAGCATTACTGTTGAGATTTGCCAAAAACGAGCGCTATATTTAAATAGGTGAAATGACCTGCACTGAAACAAATCGGTATAGTTAATCAGAAGATATATCGTATAAAATGTAACCAGCAAAACTAGGTATGTCCGTTAAGGAGCGATTTTATCGAGATATACAGAAATCAATCATTATCAAACCTAAATCATGCGAAAAGTTGATTATTTACAGAAAATACGTTATTGAAACGGCACAAGGTAAACAGTTATAGTATTAATATACGAGCGCGATATTTAACAGCTAAACAATCTTTGATCAAACAAATCGGCGCGCTGCTGATAATTTACAATACAAGTATTGAAACGGCATTCAGTTATATTATTATACCGAGCGCTCATATTTAAACATGGAATGAACGACCAAAAAACGTACAGAAGTTGATAATTGCTACAACACAAGTATTGAAACGGTTGGCGCATACAAGTTATATTGGCTACTACCGAGCACGAAAGTATTTAATTAGCTGAAAATGAATATTATTGATCAAAACAAACCGGCAAGGCAAGTTGATACATATAATAACATAAGAGGTTGAACGGTGGGAAGAAGAATTGTATGCTTCCTAACGTTCGTTCCATATTGGCTAATACGGAGCGCTATATTCGGAAAAATTGTATGGTTATAGACGATAACCGCACAACGCAACTATTAAAATCCAGGATGTCTGCTACGGAGCCATATCGAGGGACATATTTATACAAAAGAAATGAATCTTGATTAAAACATACTATAAGTACAGCAGATAACTTATAGCACACATAAAGCATGAACGGTCAAGGCACACAGTTATATTGGCTGCCAAATCCAGGGATGGTCCAATTAGAGCGATTATAATGAGGGATATATTAATACATCATCATCATCATAATCATCATCAGCCTTGATAGTCCACTGCTGACATGGGCCTCCCCACACCCTATCCATTAGGGTTTTGGACCGTATCCCACCACGCTGGTCCAATGCGGGTTGGTGGTGGACTGATTCATTTGCTACGCCCATCCGACGCATGGATCATCTTACTTTTCAGGGCTAAAAATAAGATCGGCCCAATTGCCCTTAACCAACCAGGGAAACAACAATGGTACTTTTGTTGAGTCCCCTGCAGGATTCAGAACCACGACCTCCGGATTCTAAAGTACACGCCTGTAGCTCAGTGGTGGTATTAATACAACAGAAATGTATTCGATCAAAACAACGGCAAGTACAGTTGATAATTACAGCAATAATACGCGGCTGAAACGGCTGCGCCAGCGTGAGCCGTTGGTCATACCGGCCGCGATGAATACGGCTGAAATGAATGTTGATCAAAACAAATCGGCAAGTACAGTTGATAATTTACAGCACAATATTGCTTTAATTTGGCACAGTTATATTGGTTAATACCGAGTTATGGTTTAATAGCAGAAATGACTGTAATCGAAATAACCGAAGGGTTGAGTAACCGATATTCCGCAATAATGCACCATTTAAATCCAGGATGTTCATTTAGGGAGCGATTATATCGAAAGATTTATTTAAACAACACCAATGAATCTTGACCTAAACAAACGGGTGCGCGCTGATAATTTACAGCAATAATACGTTTTGAACGGTCAAGGCACACAGTTATATTGGCCAACACCGAGCGCTATATTTAAATAGCTGGAATGAATCTTGACCAAAACAAATCGGCAAGTACAAGTTGATAATTTACAGCATAACACAAGTTTGAAACGGTCAAGGCACACAGTTATTGGCTAATACTGAGCTGCCATTATTTTTAAATAGCTGGAAATGAATTGATCAAAACAAATTGGCAAGTAAAAGTTGATTATTTGAAGGCAATAACACAAGTTTTGAACGGTCAAGGCACACACTTCATAATGGCTATATGGAGCGCGATATTTAAATAGCTGAAGGGACCCTGATCAAAACAAATCGGTAAATAAAATGAAAATTTACAAAACAAGCATTAAAACGGCTGGCGGCAAATAGTTATATTTACGGTCTGAGCTCGATATTAAATAGCTGGAAATGAATCTAATCCAAACAAATCGGCAAGTAATATGTAAATTACAGCTGCTGCTACACAAGTATTGAAATCGGTCAAGGCATACTGTTATATTCATAATACTGAGCGCTATATTTAAATAGCTGAAATGAATCTTGATCAAACAACTGCGAAGTAAAATTGATTATTTACAGCAAAACACAAGTAATGAATGGTCAAGGCAAACAGTTATATTGGCTTATACGGCATGATATTTAAACTGCTGAAATGAATTCTTGATCAAAACAAATCGGTGCTAAAAGGTGATAATTCACAGCAGACACACAAATTATGAACGGTCACATATTGTTATATTCACAAAACGAGCGCTATTTAAATAGGTGAAATGACTCAATTGAAACAAACTTCGGTATAGTTAATCAGAAGATATATCGTATAAATGCAACTGTTAAAATCCAGGTGGCGTTCACAGGAGCACTTATCGAGAGATGTAAAGAACAGAAACCAATCATTATCAAATCAACCGGCAAGTAAAAGCTGATTATTTATAGCAAACACAAGTATTGAAATTGTCAAGGCAAACAGTCACATTGGCTTATACGGAGGCGATATTTAAGAAGCAAATGAATTTGGATCAAACAAACGGTATGGGCACAAGTTGATAATTACAGCAATAATACAAGTATTGAACGGTCAAGGTATTCAGTTATATTATTATACCGAGCGCTATATTTAATAGTTGAATGAATTCGATAAAAAAATCACAATAGAAGGATAATTTACAGGAAAATGATGGCATTGAACGGTTTATATACAGTTATTGTATTGGCTAATACTGAGCGCCATATTTAATAGCTGAAATGAATCTTTGGATCAAAACAACCGGCAAGTACAAGTTGGATAATATACTACAATAACAAGCATTGAACGGCTGGCAACACAATTACATTGGCCAATACCGAGCGCTATATTTAAATAGCTGAAATGAATTGATCAAAATCGGCAAGTTTAAGTTGATACTTACAGCAATAATATTAAAGATCTTGAACGGTAAAGGCATAACTGTATGCTCATTGCCCGTTCCATATTGGCTAATACGGAGCGCTATATTCGAAAAAATTGCATACAGGTAACCGATATACCGCAATAATGCAAGTAATAAAACCTAGATGTCCAATTAGGAAACGTTTATATCGAGTGGACAAGTATTCTCACAACAGAGCCTTAACCTTGATCAAACAATTATAAGAAGTTTATTATTTACAGCAATAACAAGTTTTGAACGGTCACAGCACACACACTTATAATGGCTTACATGGAGCGCGATATTTAAATAGCTGAAAGGAATCTTGATCAAACAAATCGGCAAGTAAAATGAAATTTACAGCAAAGAACAAGTATTAAAACGGTCGAAGTAACAGTTATATTGGCTTACATGGAGCGCCTGATATTTAAATAGTTGAAATGAATTCGATCAAAAAACAAATCGGCAAGTAAAAATGAAAATTTACAGCAAAAGAACAAGTATTGAACGGTCAAGGTATTATTACAGTTATATTGGCTAATACTGAGTGTTATGTTTAAATAGTTGAATGAATCTTGATCAAAAACAAATCGGCAAGTACAAGTTTGATAAGGTTACAGCACAATAATAAGAAGTTGAACGGTCAAAAGCAACAGTTTTAATTGGCTAATATGGAGGGCTATATATGGTAAAAACCGGTATGGTTGAGTAGACGATACACCGTAACAATGCAACTATCAAAACTGTACGTTCGTTAAGGAGCCACACGGAAGGATATATTTATACAATAGAAAATGAATCTGATCAAAACAAATCGGCAAGTACAAGTTGATAATTTACAGCAACAACATAAGTATTGAACGATCACAATTTGAAGTTATATTATTAAATAATTTTCGAGCGCTATTTTTAAATAGCTGAAATGAATCTTGATCAAAACAAATTGGCAAGTAAAAGCATTATTTAAGGTACAACATGTTTGAACGGTCAAATATACTTATAATGGCTTATACGGAGCGCGATATTTAAATAGCTGAAAATGAATCTGATCAAACAACCGGCAAGTAAAATGAAAATTTGCTACAAAAACAAGTATTAAAACGGTCACAAATAGTTATATTACTATACGGAGCTCGACATTTAAATAGGCTAAAAAATGTAATCTTGATCAAAAACAAATCGGCAAGTAAAGCAAAATTTGCGCAGTCGTCATCAAGTACTGAACGGTCAAGGTATACCGTTATATTCGCTCACTGAAAGCGCCATATTTAAATAGCTGAAATGAATCTTGATCAAAACAAATCGGCAAGTAAAACTGATTATTTGCAAAACACAAGTAATGAACGGTCAAGGCAACAGTTATATTGGCTTACTGAGCAGCGATATTTAACAGCTGAAATGAATCTTGATCAAAAACAAATCGGCGGGGTAAAAGGTGATAATTCACAGCAGTCATGTAAATTATGAATGGTCAAGGCATACTGTTATATTCACAAAACGAGCGCTATATTTTAATAGGTGAAAATGACTCGTAAATTGAAAACAACCGGTATAGTTAATCAGAAGATATATCGCATAAAATGCAAACTGTTAAAATCCAGGCATGTCCGTTGGCGACAGATTTTATCGAGAGATGAGGTTATACAACAGAACGATCATTATCAAATCAAACGAAGGGCAAAAGCTGATTATTTACAGCAAAAACACAAGTATTGAAACGGTCAAGGCAAACAGTTATGTATTGGCTTATACGGAGCGCGATATTTGAATAGCTAAAATGAATCTTTGATCAAAACAAACCGGCAAGCATGTTGATAATTTACAGCAATAATACACATTGAACGGTCAAGCGTATCTTAATATATTGGCTATACCGAGCGCTATATTTAAATAGCTGAATGAATCTTGATCAAAAAAATCGGCAATAGAAGTTGATAATGCAGCAATAACACAAGTATTGAACGGTCAAGGCATACAGTTATATTACACACCACCGAGCGCTATATTTAATTAGCCGAAATGAATCTTTGATCAAAACAAATCGGCAAGTATGTTGATATGGCAATAACACAAGTATTGAACGGCCGCGGCACACACCACATCGGCCAATACCGAGCGCTATTTAAATAGCTGGAAATGAATTCGATAAAAAAATCGGCAAGCGTTGATAATTTACAGCAACACAGAGTTGAACGGCAAAGGCACAACCGCATGCCTTTTACCGTTCGTTTCATATTGCCACGAGCGCCAGTATTCGGAAAAAAATTGGTATGGTTGAGTAACTGATATACCGCACAATGCGTTAATAAACTAGGGATGTCTAAATGGGAACGTTTATATCGAGGGATATATTCATACCGATGAAATTAACCTGATCAAAACAAATTGGCAAGTAAAAGTTGATTATTTACAGTAATAACAATAAGTTTTGAACGGTCAAGGCACACACACTTATAATGGCTTATACGGAGCGGAGCACAAATATTGAAATGAATCTTTGATCAAAACAACTGGCAAGTAAAAAATGAAAATTTACAGCAAAACACAAGTATTAAATGGTCAAGGCAACAGTTATATTGGCTTTATACGCGCTCGATATTTAATAGCTGGAAATGAATTCCTGATCAAAACAAATCGGTGTTAAAGTAAATCTACAGAACACAAGTATTGAAACGGTCACATATAAGAGCTAATAATACTGAGTGTGTTTAAATAGCTGAAATGAATCTTGATCAAAACAACCCAGCAAGCATGTTGATGTTGGCAATAACACAATAGTTGAACGGTCAAAGCAAACAGTTATATTGGCTAACACGGAGCGGCTATATACGGTAAAACCGGTATGAAGCTGAGTAGACGATACCGCAATAATGCAACTATCAAAATCCAGGGTTGTCTGCTAAGGAGCTATTATATCGAAGGATATATTTAGTACAACAGAAATAAATCTTGAACAAAAACAAATCGGCAAGTACAAGTTGATAATTTACAGCAATAACACAAGTATTGAAACGATCAAGGCACCTAGTTATATTACAATACCGAGCGCTAGTATTTACAGCAGAAATGACTTACACTGAAACAAATGGTATGGTTGAGTAACTGATATACTGCAATAATGGGCACAAACTAGGGATGTCCAATTAGGAAACGTATATACTGAGGATATTCAAACAACAGAAATGAACCTTGATCAAACAAATCGGCAAGTGAAAGTTGATTATTTAAGGGTAAAAACACAAGTATTGAAAGCGTCAAGGTAAACAGTTATATTGGCTTATACGTGAGCAGAGATATTTAACACAAATGAAATGTATCTTGATCAAAACAAATCGGCAAGTACACCTGATATCCACAGCAACAACAACAAGTATTGAATGTCAAGGCGTGCATGCCGCTGCGCTGGCTTATACCGAGTGCCATGTTACAACAGCTGAAAATGAATCTGATCGAAACAAATGGTAAGTGCTGCTGATAATTTGCCAGCAATAACACAAGTATTGAAACGGTCAAGGCATATGTTATATTGGCTAATACGAGTGTTATATTTGAATAGCTGAAATGAATCTTTGATCGAAACAAATCGCGCGCAATTTGATAATTTACAGCAAAACACGGGCATTGGAACGGTCAAGGCAGTTATATTGGTTTACGAAATGCGATATTTAAATAGCTGAAATGAATCTTTGACTGGGAAACGAATCGGCAAGCGTTGATAATTACAGCAATAACACAAGTTTGAAACTGGTCAAGGCACAGTATTAACACACCTGAGCGCTGGTATTTTTAAAAGCTGAAATGACTCCACCTGGAACAAATCGGTATGGTTCAGTAACCGATATACCGCAATAATGCAATTATTAAAAGTAAGGGATGTCCAATTAGAGCGATTATATCGAGGATATGCTATACAACAGAAATGAATCTGATCAAAACAAATCAGGCACAAGTTGATATCAATAGCAATAACAAGTATTGGAACGGTCAAGCATACAAAGACATTGGCTACTACTTGAGCGTTATATATAAAAAAGCTGAAATGAATATTGATCAAAACAACCGGCAAGTATGTTGATAATATACAGTAATAACACAAGAGTTGAAATGGTCACACAGTTATATTGGCTAATACGAAGTGCAATAATCGGAAAATCGGTATATAGTAGACGATATACCGTAACAATGTAAATCATTAAAAGCTAGGGACAGTCTGCTAAGGGAGCTATTATATTGAGGACATACGATACAACAGTTAAATCTTGGATCAAAACAAATCGGCAAGTAAAAGCTGGATAATTTCATAGTAATAATACAAGTTTCGGAAATGGTCAAGGGCACACAGTTATATTGGCTAATACCGAAAAGGCCAGGCTTAAATAGCTGAAATGAATCTTGATCAAAACAAATCATGCGCGTTGATTATTTACAGCAAAACAAGTATTGAACGGTCAAGGTAAACAGTTTTATTATTTATGCGAAACGCTATATTTAAATAGCTGAAATGAATCTTGATCAAAAAACCGGCAAGTTTGGTTGATACTTTCAGCAAAAATTAAAAAGACTTGAAACGGCAAATAACTGATGCCTTTACCGTTCGTTCCATATTGGCTAAAGGAGCACATATTCGGAAAAATTGGCATAGTTTGCAAACTGAATACCGCACAATGCAAGAATAAAACCAGGGATGTCCAATTAGGAATTTATATCGAGGGATATATTCCTACAACAGAAATTAACCCTTGATCAAAACAAATTGGGAAAAGTTTATTATTTACAGAAAACACAAGTTTTGAACGGTCAAGGCAACACACTTATAATGGCTTTATACGGGAGCGGGGATATTTAAATAGTTGAAATGAATCTTTGATCAAAAACAAATCGGAAGTAAAAATGAAAATTTACAGCAAAAGAACAAGTAATTAAAAGGTCAAGGCAACAGTTATATTGGCTTATAGGAGTCGATATTTAAATAAAGCTGGAAATGAATTTGATTCAAAAAAAATCGGCGGAAAAATGAAAATTTTACAGAAAAAGAACAAGTATTGAACTTCAAGGGATTAAAGTTATATTGGCTTAATACCGAGTGTTATGTTTAAAATAGCTGAAAATGAATTTGGATCAAAACAAAATCGGCAAGTAAAGTTGATAAGTTACAGCAATAACACAATAGTTGGGAACGGTCGCAAACAGTTTAATTCTAAAGGAGCGCCAAAGGGTAAAACCGGATGGTTGAGTAGACGATATAACCGCAAAATGCAACTATCAAAAACCAGGATTCGTTAAGGAGCCATTTATATCGAAGGATATATTTATACAACAGAAATGAATTTGATCAAAACAAATCGGGCAAGTGTTGATAATTTCAAATAACAAAAGGGATTGAACGATCAAGGCACCCAAAGATATTGGCTAATACCGAGCGCTATTTTTAAATAGTTGAAAATGAATCTTGGATCAAAACAAATTCAAGTAAAAGTTGATTATTTCAGCAAAAACGTTTTTAAACGGTCAAGGCAAACACTTATAATGGCTTATACGGAGCGGTAAAATAGCTGAAATGAATCTTGATAAAACAAATCGGCAAGTAAAAAAGAAAAATTTACAGCAAAAACACGTTTAAAGGTCAAGGCAAACAAGTTATATTTTATACGGGAGCTCGTAATTTAAATAGCTGAAATGAATCTTGGATCAAAACAAATCGGCAAGTAAAAGGTGTAAATTTGCAGCAGTCACACAAGTATTGAAACGGTCAAGGCATAATTGTTATATTCGCTAATACCGAGCGCTATTTTAAATAGCTGAAATGAATCTTGGATCAAAACAAATCGGGCGAAAAATTGATTATTTACAAAAAACACAAGTAAATGAACGGTCAAAAACAAGTTATTTGGCTTAAAGCAAGCGAATTTAAACAGCTGGAAATGAATCTTGGATCAAAACAAATGGGGGAAAAGGTGATAATTCACAAAGAGTCAAAAATTATGAACGGTCAAGGATACTTTAACCCGCAAAAAACGAGCGCTAATTTTTAATAGGTGAAATGGACTCGTAATTGAAAAATCGGTATAGTTAATCAGAAGATATATTCCAAAATGCAACTGTTAAATCCAGGTATTGTCCGCTAAGGAGCGATTTTATCGAGGAGAAAAGTTATACAAAGAAATCAACTATTTCAAATCAAATCGGTAAGTAAAAGTTGATTATTTACAAACAAAAACACAAGTATTGAACGGTCAAGGCAAACAGTTATATTGGCTTTATACAGCGCGATATTTAAATAGCTTAAATTCTTGATCAAAACAAAACCGGCAAAGTACGTTGATAATTTGGCAATAATACAAGTATTGAACGGTCAAGGCATTCAGTTATATTTTTATACCGAGCGCTAATTTAAATAGCTGGAATGAATCTTGATCAAAAAAAAATGGCAATAGAAGGATAATTTCATACAATACAAGTATTGGAAGGTCAAGGAATACAGTTATATTGGCTAATACCGGCCATATTTAATTAAAGGCCGAAATGAACTTGATCAAAACAAATCGGCAAGTACAAGTTGATAAATACAGCAATAACACAAGTATTGAAACGGTCAAGGAACACAATTCATTCCAATACCGAGCGCCATATTTAAATAGCTGGAATGAATCTTGAAAAAAAAAATCGGCAATAGAAGTTGATAATTTACAGCAATAAAAAGGTTAACGGTGCATAAACTGTATGCCTTTACCGTTCTTTCCATATTCGCAATACGGAGCGCTATATTCGGAAAAATTGGTATGGTTGAGTGATATACCGCAATAAGCAAGTAATAAAACCAGGGATGTCCAATTGGGAAGTTTTTCGAGGGATATATTCTACCACAGAAATTAACCTTGATCAAAACAAATTGGCAAGTAAAAATTATTATTTTCTTTAACAAAGTTTTGAAACGGTCAAGGCACACCTTATAATGGCTTAACGGAGCGGATATTTAAATAGCTGAAATGAATCTTGATCAAAACAAATCGGCAAGTAAAAAAATGAAAATTTACAGCAAAACACAAGTAAAACGGTCAAGGCAAAAAACAGTTATAATTGGGCTTAAGAGCCTTGAATTTAAATAGTTGAAAGAACCTTGATCAAAACAAATTGGAAAAAGGGTGTAAATTTACAGCAGTCACAAAGTATTGAAAGGTCAAGGCATTACAGTTTAGGCAATAAGAGTGTTATGTTTAAATAGCTGAAATGAATCTTTGATCAAAACAAATCGGCAAAGTTGATAAGTTACAGCAAAACACAATAGTTGGAACGGTCAAAAAACAGTTATATTCCTAATGGAGCGCCATATACAAAAACGGATGGTTGAGTAGAGATATAAGCAATAATGCAACTACAAAACCAGGGTTGTCTCAAGGAGCTATTATATCGAAGGATATATTTATAACAGGAAAAAACTTTGATCAAAACAAATGGGCAAAGGGCTGGATAATTTACAGGCAAATAAAAAGTTATTGAACGACCGGGACCCAGTTATTTAACGAGGTTTAATTAGCAGAAATGACTCCATAATCGAAACAAATCGGTAAGGGTTGAGTAAACCGATATAACCGCAATAATGGAAGTAATAAAACTTAGGGATGTCCAATTAGGCTATATATCGAGGGATATATTCAAACAACAGAAATGAAACCTTGATCAAAAAAATCCAAAAGTGAAAGTTGGATTATTTACAGCAAAAACACAAGTATTGGAAAGGTCAAGGCAAACAGTTATATTGGCTTATAGGAGCGAGATATTTAAATAGCTGAAATGTATCTTGATCAAAACAAATCGGCAAGACCGATAATTTCGTTAACAACAAGGGATTTGGTAAGGCATACAGTTTATAATTATTATACCGAGTCAACAAAAGCTGAAAGAATCTTGATCGAAACAAATTAAGGTGTTGATAATTTACAGAATACCCAAGATTGAAGGTCGGGGCACCAGGTTATATTCCAATACCGAGTGTTTATATTTAAATAGTTGAAATGAATCCGGATCGAAACAAACGGCAAGTAATTTGATAATTTACAGAAAAACAAAGGATTGAACGGGTCAAGGGTTATATTGGCTTAAGAAACGCGGATATTTAAATAGTTGAAATGAATTTTGATCAAAACGAATCGGCAAGTACAAGTTGATAATTTACAGCAATAAAAAGTTTTGAAACGGTCAAGGCACACAGTAATAATGGCCAACCCCGGAGCGCTATATTTAAAAAAAAGTTGAAATGACTTGTACTGGGAACAAATCGGATGGTTCATAACTGATATACCGCAAAATGCAATTATTAAAAGCAAGGGATGTCCAATTAGGAGCGATTATATCGAGGGTTATGTTTATACAAAGAAATGAATCTTGGATCAAAACAAAATCGGCAAGTACAAGTTGATAATTAACAGCAATAAACGTATTGAACGGTCAAGGCATACAAGTTATATTGGCTTACCGAGTGCCTAATATAAAAAGCTGAAATGAATATTGATTAAAACAAATGGCAAGGCAAGTTGATAATATAAGGTAATAACACAAAGAGTTGAACGGTCGGCATACAGTTATATTGGCTAATGAAGCAAATAATCGGAAAAAATCGGTATGGTTATAGACGATATACCGCAATAAGCAACTATTAAAAGCCAGGGATGTCTGCTAAGGAGCTATTATATCGAGGGATATGTTTATACAACAGAAATAAATCTTTGATCAAAAATAAAGGTAAAAGGATAATTTAAAGTAATAATACAAGTTTCGAAACGGTCAAACACAAGTTATATTAAACAAGAGCCTATATTTAAATATTGAAATGAATCTTGATCAAAACAAATCGGCAAGTAAAGTTGATTATTTACAGCAAAAACACAAGTATTGAAACGGTCAAGGCAAACAGTTTTATTGGGCGGGAAACGCGAATTCAAATAGTTGAAATGAATCTTGATAAAAACAAATCCAAAAGTAAAAAAATGAAATTTAACAAAAACACAAGTTTTCGAACGGTCAAGGCAACAGTTATATTGGCTAATTCCGAGCGCATATTTAAATAGCTGAAAATGAATTTGATCAAACAAATTGGCAAGGAAAAGTTGATTATTTTAGGAATAACACAAAGTTTTGAATTAAGGTACAGACTTATAATGGCTTAAGGGGCGATATTTAAATATTGAAATGAATCTTAATTAAAACAAACGGGTAATAAAAAAATGATAATTTACAGCAAAAACACAAGTATTGAAGGTCAAGGAAAACAGTTATATTCTATTAGGGCGATATTTAAAAAAGGGAAATGAATTTGATCAAAACAAACCTGGCAAAGTTGATAATTTAAGCAAAATAAAGTATTGAACGGTAAGGATTCAGGTTATATTATTAATACCGAGCGCTATATTTTAAATAGGGAATGAATCTTGACCAAAAACAAATC
>JAGSMT010001714.1:0-48264 GCA_029286875.1 Lamproptera curius | reverse complement strand
AGTTTTCACTCTCCACAAGGTCAGACATGATCGAAGTGCTCATCAAGACGTAAACAACAGCAACAGCTGTTTTCAATCTCCGCGTCAACTCCATAGTGAATAGTACACACATACTAGTCGAACTATGTGTGAACGAGCACAACACAAACACCTTACTCGAGTCCAAACGGAAACATCCGAATAGAATACGATATTAACAATGAACAGTTTAAGTTGCCTCAACCGAAAATGTGCGAGTACCTACTTCTCAATAATATGTTGTAT
This sequence comes from Lamproptera curius, assembly GCA_029286875.1. NCBI lineage: Eukaryota > Metazoa > Arthropoda > Insecta > Lepidoptera > Papilionidae > Lamproptera > Lamproptera curius. Next base: position 48,000 of record JAGSMT010001714.1, on the reverse strand, counting down.
TTTGGAATCATAAGTGGCAACATGTCTATATTTTGTATAAATCGATAGTATACAAACCCATATTTAACATAGTTTCTAACTAGAAACCTCGAATCACGAAAAGGCTATGAAAATTAGTACAAATAAACTATCTAAATGCCGTACTTTTCGTTATATTTTTAATTTTTTCTTTTCATTTTTTCCCTTTGAACCAACGAAAATGTACGGCATATGAAAAATATTATCTATGCATAAAATACTTTCGAAATAAATTAATTTGATGTTGTCAATCACCTCTGCTTCTAATACAATAATGTATTAGAAGCAGTACTGAAATAACATGAAACTGATGCCGTACAAAATTAAATGACCGAATTCACCCTGAAAATTGTCGAAAAATCAAAAAAAAAATCCGACTTTTTGGCGCACCATTTTTTTTACGGCACTACGCGTTGTCTTATTATATTTCATGGATCTATCGATAGTAAGAATGCCGTACAAAAATATATGACCAAAATATACTCACTCTACCTGTACTTTTGAATTCTCACCTGCACTCAAAGTCAAAGTCAAATATCTTTATTCAATATGGAAGCATTACACTTTCTTATTGATTGTCAAATAATCTACCACCGGTTCGGAAATGGAAGCTCTGACCTGAGAAGAACCGGCGTAAGAAACTCAGCGGGACTTTTTCTTTTTCCTTTTTCTTCAATAAATTTTACAAAACTTTTACATAAAACCATACATTTTACTACTTTGAAATAGCCTGGAGCGAACAGTTCATTACCAGGGTGTGTTATCTATCAAGTAGTCATTACAACAATAATATCCTTTAACACACAAACGTTCCTTTACAACTTTTTTAAATTTATTTACAGATAAAAGCTGAACGTTTTCTGGTATTTTATTGTAGAAGAGTATACATTGTCCCATGAAGGATTTCATCGTTCTTCGGAGCCTAGTTTTTGGAAGAACATAATTATGCTTATTCCTAGTATTTATATTATGTGTGTCACAATGTTTTACAAAATCATTTTTATTTTTATGAACATACATAATATTTTCAAATATGTATTGAGAAAAAACAGTCATTACATTAATTTCTGTAAACATTTTTCTCAGCGATTCTTTGGGACCCAGGTTATAGACTGCTCGAATCGCTCTTTTTGAATTATAAAAATAGTATTAATATCAGCCGCGTTTCCCCACAGTAGAATGCCATAAGACATTATACTGTGAAAATAACTAAAATATACTAAACGGGCTGTCTCAACATCGTTAATTGTCTAACTTTTTTGACTGCATAAGCCGCTGAGCTAAATTTACTCGCCAGTCTATGAATATGAGGGCCCCATTGCAGTTTAGAATCTATTGTGATGCCGAAAAATACAGTGCAATGTACGTGGTCTAGCGCTTATCCATCTACGACCACATCACACCCAGCTTGAGGAACATTAGGAGTCATAAACCTTATACATTTAGTTTTACTTTTGTTTAACAATAAATTATTTGCACTAAACCAGTATTTTACTTTTGAGAGGGTATTATTTACATCGTCATTTTGCAAGTTACGTCGTTTTATTCTAAATATTAAAGAAGTATCATCAGCAAATAATACAATCTCGTTATTGTTCTCAACCTGGGGTGGTAGGTCACTAATATAGACCAGGAAGAGAAAAGGCCCCAAAATAGATCCGACATCTCTTGCCGTTTACGTCAACTCTCTGAGTTCGATGGCTCAAGTACGAAGTCAAAAGGTTGAGTGCGGCATTTTTGATAATGTAGTGGCTTAATGTCCTGACCAAAGTATCATGCTGTACACAGTCAAATGCTTTGGTTAAGTCTAAGACACCTAAGGCATCGTGTGACCCTTCCCATGCCTCAAATATAGTCTTAATAAGATGGACACCTGAATCGGTTTGTAGAACGACCCGTGTAAAAGCATACTGTTTGTTATTAAGCATATTATGAGAGTTAAAATGTACAAGTAATTGGTTAAGAATTATTTTCTCGAAAATTTTACTAAGCGCAGGCAGTATACTTATAGGTCTAAAGTTATTAGGGTCTGTGGTACTGCCTGATTTAAATACTCGGAAGAATTTTACTGTGCTTCATAAGGTCAGGAAATTTACCACATGTAATACAATCATTAAAAATAGCTGCAAGGCAAGGTGATATAACATCAATAATAGAATTTATCACCTTAACTGAGATCCCCCACAGATCTACAGTTTTTTTAATGTCCAGAGATTTAAAAGCGGACACAATATCTTTATCGCTTACATTACTAAAATAGAAATTATCTTTACATTCTTTAATATTTTCTTTTAATAAGGACTCTGCAACAGTTGGAGAAGAAACAGGAATGTCTGAAAAAAATTTTGAGCTGGAGTTCGAAACCAAATCAGTGAATTCTCCTGGGACGTAAATACAATCATGCTTTCGAACATTTATTTTTATTACTCCAAAATCACGGTCATTTGGTAAAAATGAGTGACCTCGTGTGGGAAAATACTGATAAACTTTTTCAAATCTCTTAGAGTCTTAGAGTATTACTTTCATTTTGACCGGGGCAGCCATCGGAAAAAAGATATAAATACTTAATATTTGTCCCAATATTATTTTTTATATAATCCATCAACATTTAACAAAACTCATTGGCTCCTTTGTTAGCAATACCTTCATGATACATGTAAAATGTCGATTTGCCTGTTTTTAAATCCTTAATACCAAAACAGTGAACCCATAATTGCCGTAAATAAAAAATGTTTTGCATAGGTATGTGTGGCAATGGTAGATTTTGCATAAAGTCGAATGTTATCGCTGCAACATCATCTCGTTCTTTACAAAGATCTTGAACTGATGAAATTTTGTTATAAAACTTCTTAGCACGTCTTTTATGGATCATTAACTGAGCTACTACTGAACGTATTGCATTTTCTGATAAGTTAGATTGTTTTTTTGTAGATAGTTCTTCGCACGTTATACATTGTGGTCGACCAAATCTGAGGAAAAAGTTTTCTTTAAGTTTAGGGAGACCAGCAGGAATGTAAATTATAATACTGACTTACGTTTATAAGTATTTATTCCAACGGTCCACAGGTTGTTATACAGTGAAACCTGGTTAAGTGAGACATCAAGGGACCTGCAATGTCGTTTCACTTATAGAGGTATTCCACTTACCCAGTGTCTCAGATATACAGGTATAAATAAATATCATTTACAGAAAGTTCCATTAATAGAGGAGAGAATACAGGTTATACAGGTGCGATCATTAAATTAAATAACGTGTTATGTATGTAAATGAGTTTTAATAAAAAAAATATAGTATGTACTTAAAGGTAATCATTCAAATGTAATCAACAAAAATATTCAAGCTCGTTTTTACACGTAATATGTACGAATATGGAAACAGAATGTATCAATTATAAAAATCTGTCATTTTAGTTTGTCGTTTGGAAGTATCAGCCATCAGATGTTTTCCGATAATATAAATTTCATCAAATATGCTTTGGTTACCAATTTATGACATTTCAAAATGACTGTGCTAAGTTTCTAGTGCTTTTACTGCTTCGCGTTTAGAAACTTTTACTAAATTTACTTTCGCGCTCATTTCATCGTCTTCTTCTTTATTTTCCAATGAAGAAGACGAGAAGGCATGAACAATGTCGCTTTCATTAAGTTCTCCTGAAACTATTAAACCGTCATCGACGTTTATAAAATCTTCGAATGTTGGTTGTTGATTATTGTCGTTGCTGATGGCTAAGTTCCAATCTTCAGGATCAGTTTCTAAATTTTCGTTCTCCTCTCGTAACCTTACAGATGTAAATCCAGATTTTTTAAAGCAGTTTGCTATAGTAGTTTTGGTCACAGAAAACCAAGTTTTCCTAGCAAACCTCATCGCCTGAAGAACATCGATTTGTGGGCACTGATTGTCTTCTATAGATTTAATATCATGTCGAACAACCTCTTTTCTGTAATAAATTTTGAAATTGTTGATGATGCTTTGATCCATTGGCTGCAATTTACTTGTCGTATTCGGAGGCAGATACACGAGTTTAATGTGGCTTAGCTCGGGCATATTATTCTGAGCAGTACAATTGTCCACAAACATTAAAATTTTTCGCTTCTCGGCTTTCATTTCTTGGTTTAAATTCTTCAATCAATCAGAATAAATAGTGCATGTCATCCATGCCTTTTTATTATTTTGGTAATTCACAGGCAAAGTTTTAACACCTTTGAAACATCGTGGAGACTTAGATTTTCCGATTAATAGGATAGGCAACTTTTCAGTTCCTGACATGTTAGCACCTAGAAGTATTGTAATGCGCTCTTTACTAAGTTTCCCGCCATGACAAGACTCACCTTTTAAGGTAAAAGTTTTATCGGGTAGACACTTATAAAATAAACCCGCTTCGTCTGCGTTAAAAATATCATCAGCAGAATAATTGCGTAATAGAACTGGTAGGTCTTCAATCCATTGGCTACATTTGTTAACATCAACAGCGTTACTTTCTCCACAAATTGCTTTGAAAACTATACCGTTTCTTTTCTTAAACCCTTCCATCCAACCATTGCTGCTACAAAAATTATGAATATCGAGCCTTCGCGCGAAATCTTGTGCCTTTTCTTTAATCAACGGTCCACATACCGGAACGTTTTTGTTACGAAGTTGCTTAACCCATGTTAGCAAACACTGTTCAAGTTCAGAATATTCTGATAAACGTACACGTTTTAGTTTTCCTTGTCCTTCAGAACATTGTGATTCAATTTTATGTTTACTCTGAATTATTCTACAAAGAGTAGATTTTGGCACATTAAATTCGGCACAAACTTCTTCGCGTGTCTTCCCACTTTCATAAACGGATATTAACTTCAGTTTTTCACGTAATGATAACGATTGTAGCTTTCGTTTTGACATTTTTCAAATAAACGTCTGTATGATAGTAAAGCGAAACTAAAACTTAAAGCTTAAATTAAATTTGTACTTACGTACTTGGAATTACGTGTGGAATTTGTGGGTAGAATAAAAATGAGTAAACAAACTATGTTATCTCAGTTACAGAGGTTTATGCATATAAAATTTACTCGCTGTCTCAGTTATAGAGGTAACTATCGAAACAAAAAATCCCAGGTATAGAGGTTTACCTCGTCCCACTAACAGAGGTAATTCAGTGCCAAAGTGTTGGGACCTCAGCATGAGTTCCAGTTATGGAGGTTTCTCACTTATTCAGGTCCCACTTAACCAAGTTTCACTGTATATAGAAGGCACAAACAGGAAAAGAACACAAGGAATATACAGATAGGCACAGCACCAGATACACAGTCAGAGAGAAGAAGAGAGTACAAGAAAATGGATAGTGTCCACAGAGTGCTTAGCAAAAGCGTAATAATGATATAGCAAGTGTGTGAGCGTTAAATAGAGCAGCGTGCGCTCCGCGTCGTGAACGAGTCTCGACTGGCGAGTCATGGCTGCGCAAGCGCCGGTCGCCGGTAGGTACATAAACTAGACAAAAGGGTTTATGTACGACCGACGGTGCCAGTGCGGGGACAAATACGGCCCAACGGAATTACATCTGTGTTGCGTAAATAATATACGTATGGTTAATAATTTTACATAAATAAATAAGTATGTAAATGTATATTATTATTATTACTTATAATTTAAGTGTATATATATTTAGGTTTAAGCTAGTATTAACTCATTTCTAGGTTTTATAATTTTAATATATAATGTTTTTGGAATAAATATGTATGCACTATTTGTGTGTATCTGACACGACAGAGTAGCCTACACCAACCCCCTTCAGAGACCGTCAAGGGCGATAAAGGGAGGTTTTGATTTTCCAGTAGAGTTTTACCCGTCCACAAGACCTCTTTTAAAACGGCTTGGTTCTAGAGACTTTCATTGGTTGGTTACTTTGCTGAGTTTGTTAGTGAGATAGTTAATCTGAGTTTCGTACATTTGTAAGTGTAAGTTAGTGTCATTATTCAGTCGAGTTCTAAAAGTCAGTAATTGAGTCTGTACGGTATTAATATTGTCTTCTATGTAACTTAAATGGACATATTGCAAAAATGTATGGTAGTTTGTCGTTAGTCGGGTTGGTCCAAGTTTATAAGGTAGCAGTCCAGGTCCATCAGCTAGGTTTTCAAGTTTTATCTCCTGGGCTTGTATCGTTTTTGTCATCAGTAGAAGGAGTATTCTGAAACAATTTAGCTGTTTTAGGGACACGTTTTAACCTATTTTTAGCTACGGGACCTCGTTTTTTCGATGTATATATGTGTATAGGAAGGTCGGCTAAAACAATATCTTGAGTGTAACGCGGTGCCGTTTGTTTGGCGATTAGCAAATGGGTTTTTAATAAATACTTGTTGCTGGGGTGTATATTCTACTTCTGGTTTATTAATTTATTTATACTTCTTGCACAAGTAGAACAGAGGCGGACTTAATGCCTTAGGCATTTTCTCTTAGTCAACCTTGGGGTGGTGCAGAGAGTGAAGGTGGGGAGGTGCATAGAGAGTATGTAAACAGCAAAGCGATATGACTAAAAGTATTCTAAAAATAAATACATAATGTAAAAATACGAATAAAATATACCTACACATAAATATACATAGTTAAATGTATAAATTTATACTTAGACATGTAACTATTTATATACATATATACACAAAAACCTATACAAATAATTGAATATATCTATATATATATATACATACATACATACATACATAATTGTCGATTTACTATTCTGTCGACAAGTTTCTTAGCAGAAACTCTTTTGCCATTTTTTTAAAAGTCATGTAACTATTAGCCATTCTGACTTTAAGAGGTAGCGAATTCCACAGAAGAACAGACTGGATAAAGAAAGAGGAATGCATGAAGTCAGAACGGTGAATGGGGCATTGAAGAAGACGATTGTGCGTCGAGCGAAGTTCTTTGTTACTGACTTCACATAGATACTGAAAATGAGTAGGTATATAAGACGGCGTTGTAGACGAATTGAGGAAGGAGTAGAGAGTAGTCAGAGCTCGTAACGAGCGTCGCTGGCGTATAGGTAGCCACTGCAGTTGGGAACGGTATACTGAAACATTGTCATACTTACGTAAATTGAAAACGAATCGAATGCAGTTATTTAGAAGTCGGTCAAGTTTGTTGAGGTGATCTGCATTCAGGTCAAAGTAGCACACGTCACCATAGTCGATAAGGGGAAGATCAAGGTCTGCACGAGCATGATTTTAGTCTGTAAAGGCAGAAAATTTTTGAAGCGATACGGGCATCGTAAGACATTAGTAACTTTCATAACGACACCTGCGATTTGAGCGTTCCAACTCAGCGTCGAATCGATATACAGGCCGAGATTTTTTACATTTTGGCTGAGCGGAATAGGGCAACTGTTAAAAATTATTGGAGGAAGTGTGTTTGACTCAAATCTAGTCAAGGTGCGTGCACTTCCTACCAATATAGCCTGACACTTGGATGGATTGACCGCCAAGCTAAATTTGGTACACCAAATTTTAATTGCACTCAAGTCCTGGTTTATTAAACGTATTGCCTCAGAAAGATTCTCGACTGGTTGTTGAGTGTACAATTGTAAGTCATCGACGTAAAGATGATACGCACATTGAAGATCATGGAGAATAATGTTAATAAATAAAGAAAACAGAAGTGGGGAGAGAATTCCGCCTTGAGGAACACCAGATACAAGATTAAGCCATCGTGACGAAGAATCGTCAGCATTAACCGATTGCTGGCGCCCTCGAAGATATGAGGAAAACCATTCTAGCACTTCATCCGAGAACAATAAATGTGAGAGGATTGCAAGAAGTATATCATGACTGACAGCATTAAAGACGTTCGTGAAGTCAATTAAAACCAAAACAGTAACCTTGGTTGACTCCATGCTCGCCTTTATATCGCCAGTCACTTTCAGTAGGGCAGTAGTGGTACTATGGCCAGGTCTAAAACCTGATTGCAGTGGACTTATCAGCTTATTGCTGAAAATGAAGCGGGAAATTTGTTTATTAACGCAAAATTCAAGTACCTTAGAAAGGAAAGGCAAAAAAGAGATGGGTCTAAAATGAGAAAGAAGTAAAGGATTAGGACATTTGGGAAGCGGCCGGACAAGAGCATTACGCCATAAGGATGGGAATGTTCTAGTGTCTAGAGAAAAGTTAATGATATGGGTAAGCACTAGGACAATGAAATCAAGGATAGGAATAATCATACGCCGGAAAATTTTGTCAATGCCAACTGCATCGGATTTAATGGAAAGGATGGCAGTTTTGATCTCTTCGGAAGTAACCGGAGAAAATTTAAAGGGTTCAAGAGAAGGTCGCGTCAAACCATTTAAATAGGAAATAGTATTACGTACAGTTAGATGATCTAAATGAGTAGTGGAGGTGAAATGGCGATTTAAATCATCTAAGGTAATTGTGGTAGGAAGATTTGATATTCGCGACTTACCGATGCCTAGTGTTCCAAGGAACTTCCAGACATCGGCAGGAGTTGATTTAGTTATGTTATCAAGAAAGTATCGGCGTTTAGCGTTGCGTATCATCAGATTACACCGATTTCGAGCCAATTTGTAGAGGGACCAATTGTTATCGGTGCGCACTTTTTTAAACCTACGAAACAAGCGATCCCTACGTCTCATTGTCATGCGTATGCCTTTGGTTAGCCATGGAGATGGTGGACGACTAACTTTTACTCTTTTAATGGGAGCATGGACGTCAAAAAGTTTAGTGATAAGAGTGTTCAAAGATTGAGTCTTGTCATCAATATTGTCGCTCCTAGTCACCACACTCCATTCAAGTTTTCCAGCATCTTCGCGCAGCTTGAAGACATCAAGCATAGCAAACGATCGCACGTGCAGAACCTTAGGTTTAGGTTTGGGAGGCTTTAGGATATAAGAAAGGAAAATTAAGTCGTGGAGAGAAAAACCAGGTGAAGGATGTTGACCATGAATGGAAACTAACGAAGGATTTGATGTTAGGATTAAGTCAAGCCAAGTATCTCCTCCGGAGAGGTTACGATGGGTGGCGTTAAGAGGCAATATATGAAAATAACTAGACTTGACTATATGTAGGAGTTTAAGTGTACGAGGAGACTTGGCAGCAAGGATGTTTGTGTTAAAATCTCCCATGATGACATGGTGCACATACTCTGAACCTAAAGATTCTAGTACCTGCTCGAAGTCGGTGAAGTAATCAGCGTTTGGAGGACAGTACACAACAGCAACCACTAATTTCGCCCCTTTAAGTGTAACTTCTAGAAAGAGGTATTCAGCGGTTGCTATATAAATTTGAGAGGATGAAGCTAATATTTTGTACGGGAGATCCGATCTTAGGTATATGGCGACGCCCCCTCCGCCTTTACCTAAGCTAGTAACTTCCATAGTTGGTCACTAAAATTATTAATTAATGCCGTTCTTATGCCTGCCCAACTTTCCGGTATACCGTTTGAATTTATAGCGCAGGCAGCGGTGCCCGTGATTTTGTTTAAAATTCCGTTTTATAAGCACAAGTTCGATAATTCGCTCCCTGGAGCAGTACTAACATATTGCATAACAATTTGGTCGCAAATATTAATAAATCTAGGCAATACGTTTGGATTGCCATCGAAATCTGGCACTGGGCGTAACGCCTTATAAATTGTGTCCGGATCGTAAGACATTTTTACTTCACCGGACGGTTCCCCTAAATATAAATCCGAACTTAAATTTCTATCTAAATCTATTCTATTCCAACGAGCCTGCTGCGTTGCAGATGCTCGGGGATTTTTGGAGGATTTTGGGTGAAAAATTTTAGAAAAGGATAAAGACTACGGCTACAAGGAAAGCAACACGAGAATAGTTCAAGTGTACTTACAAATTTTTCATATCTGGCTTTGTCTCGTGAATCGGTGTCTGGATTCTCCTCTGGCGTGCAGCTGGTTCTTATCTGGATAAGCAAACGTGTATTACTATTAATGAAGTTACTTTATCGCTCGCGAACCGGCCCGCGAGTATCCTACCGACTGCGCCAATTATGTAAGCTACAGCCGAAGGATCGAAAAAAAAACCAAGATACTTATAATTATTTATTATCAAAGAATTACAATATTAAACTTATTGGCTAATTAATCTACTGTCCACTTCGATGTGGGAAAATGGAAGGAGCTCGTCTCGCATTCAATTGCAATGCTCATATTTGTCACGTTCTGCAACATCAGCAACACGTGATTTCATATTCATATTTCCTAACATTAGCGTCAATGCTGCCTATGCGGTATCCTTACAGTCGTCGTATGTAACACGCGCGAACACACAACGTATAATTGTCCATGTGCGAAACAGGGACACTCCAAGTTGATTCCGCAAACATCTAAAGACTGTCCTTGCGATTTATTTACTATCATCGCAAACGTCAGACGTACTGGAAATTGTAAGCGTTTAAAATCGAATGGTAAATCCGTTGGAATCATCGGTATTCGCGGGATCAAGACATCCTCTCCTTTGTATTTTCCTTTTATTGATTGTTGCCTCAATGACGTTATTCGTCAGCTTTTTACAGCCAGTCTTGTTCCATTGCATAGTCGAGGTTGATTAATGTTACGCAGCATGATGACAACTGATCCTCCTTTTAGCTACAAATTATAAGGTGGTAATCCAGGCAATTCCAGTGAATTTAAAAACTCCGAGGGATAGTTGACTACGTCATCCTGGTTCATAACGGTGTCGACTGATTTGAAGGAAAGTAACTTTCCTGGAAGAAAATTCTGAATAGACGCATTGAGATCCTCGATATCTGCAGTTTCATCATGTTGCAAAAGTACTCGCATGTTAGTTGTTAATTGGAGTAACTTTACGTACTGCCACAAATTGATGATTTTAGGTATGCATTTAGTTCATGAGCAACAGTTGATCGGGGCATCGGCGTTATTATTAAATTTGCCTTTTTTTTAATATATGATGGTATAGTCGTACTCGCTAAGTTTAAGTTACCATCTCGTTAGGCTTGCATTAGGTTTCTTTTAAGTACATAATCCACTGCAAGGGTTTATGATCGGTATTATTGTTGGTATTATATGTATTGAAGCATAGCAGACAGGTTTATCCGATCCAACGAGCCCTTGAGAAAGTACAGCTCCTAATGCGACGTTAGAAGTGTCGGTCGTCAAAATAAATTCTCTGTTAAAGTCGGGATATTGCAGAATTGGGTCATTGGTTAATAGTTTTTTAAATTTCTCAAAACATTCCAAATAGTCAGAGTCTAAGGTTATTTTTTGGGACTTTTCAGGCCTTCCGTCAGGGGTTTAGTAATGCGTGCAAAATCGGCGATAAATTTCCTGTAAAACCCTAATAGGCCTAAAAACTGTTTAATTTCCTAGCTAGTTTTAGGCAGTGGGTATTTTTGAATGGCAACGATTTTTTCAGGGTTCGGTTTGCTTTCCCTACTAATAATATGTCCTAGGTAAGCAGTCTCCAATTTTAAAAAATCGGATTTATCCATCTGAATTTTAAAATTGGACCCTCTAGACATTGTCCTATATATATAACCCTCTGAAATGTGGAGAGGCTACCCTTCAGGCCCATGGGCATGCGCAGAAATTCGAAATGCCCATGTTCTACATTAAAAGCTGTCTTCGCAATGTCCGAAGGGTCCATTTTGACTTGGTAAAACCGTGATGCTATGTGCAGAGTTGAGAAGTAATGACACCTACCTAATTTGTCTAGGAAATCGGAAATATTGGGGATGGGATAATTATCGTCGATTGTCTTGTCGTTTAGTTTCCTAAAATCAACTCGACGAGTCTCCACCTTTGTCTACCTGAAGCGTCGGCTTTCTTCGGAACTACCGGTTGTATAATGCCTTGTTCAAGCATTTTTGAAATTTGTTCCCTAACTTCCTGTCGATATACGTAAGGATATCTGTAACTCTTTGTATAAATAGGTTATTTGTCCGTCGTCCTAATGTGGTGTTTAATTTTATTTGTGAATGTCAAAGCTTCACCTTCTATATAACAAACGTTGACGTAGCGTGCGCATAAATTCTGTAAGTTAGCTTTTTCCTCGGCGTTTAAATGGTCTGTACTTAATTTCTGTAATACGTTTTGAACGCGCGTCGGGTCATGTTTGGTGCGCATGCACTCGATGTTGCATATGTTTATTTTGTTAGCTCGGTCGAAGGAGATAATTATGTCGGATTCCGTTCTATTTTCAATTTCGTCTATGCCAATTTCATCAGTAACATTAGTTACACATCATCATCAGCCTTTGTTAGTCCACTGCTGGACATAGGCCTCCCTAATACACCCTATCCATTAGGAGGCTTGGACCGTAACCACCACGCTGGTCCAATGCGGGTTGTGGGTGGACCGACTTTTTACATGCCCATCCGACGCATGGATCATCTTATTTCAGACAATTGGGTGATCGGCCCAAATTGCCTAACCAACTAGAAACAACAATGAAAATTTGTTGCGTCCCGCAGGATTCGAACCACGACCTCCGGTTTCTAAAGCCAGCCCATACCACTAGGCTACGGAGGCAGTTTCTTATGTACAACATTGTTATGCAATCGTAAATTATACAATTGCAGAATAGTTGTTCTGTCACGTATACGTCACCGTCGGGATAATGAATAGGGATATTATTTACTCTTTGGAAACTTCTTAGTGGAAAGTCTGCACTTGTATAATAATAATGGAATATTAGCATTTTCAGTGAGAAAAATGTAATTTTTTTAAATCTATTTTCGAATTTCCTAGTAAATATAAACCTATTAATCTATCAAAATGATTATGAAATTTATAGATAAAAAAAATTATATAGGTTCTATAAATTTACATAAATTCCGAAAAATGCGGTATCGTTATGGAATGTTTTTTTATCGTGGTTAGGCGTGCAAAAAGTTGACACATACACAGTGCTCCTTTAATTTAATTTTGAATAGAGACTCTGCTCTATGGTTGAGTGCTTGACACAAGTGTTTTTCGTAATTTTAACGTTTTATTGTACTTTTTTCTGTTTTTTTCTGTTGATTATCTAGTATTGTGTGTGTGTTGATATTTAGATATTGTGTTGTCCTATTTGTAAGTATTATTTTAGTATAAGTATGGTTGGAGTGACCCGATCCTGGGGAGTATGTTTACAAACATAGTTCCATTCCAATTCAACCCTATGATTACCGATCCTACACCTAATTTAAGGAAAAGACAGATTGCTGTTACTCTGATTCCTCTCAACTTTAAAAAACACAGTTGCTCAAGCAGTCGGCTCCATCCAGTCAACCTTTACTTTACCTCAATATGAAGGCTCCAAAAGCGATACTCGATCTAGACGTTGCCCCTTTTTGGTCCATGTGAGTAAAGACTGTGAACCCTCTTCTAGTACTACATTAAGACCAATTAAGTTCGGTCACTTCTTACATCTACAATGAAATTAAGGGTATTATTAGGATGGTGTTAAACTGTTGGCCGTAATCGTGTCTCAGTGGAATTTAAATCTCTGAGGCTGCTAACCTATTTTAGATCATTCGGACTTTTGCAGGTAAGTATGATGCCATTATTCCTTCTTATAATGTCAACCCAGCATGGGTATTGTTAGAATGTTCCGGTTGAATGGACTTTAGAGGAATTAGTTTCGTCCATCAAGTACCTGAAGGTTTTGGTAATGTTATTAGAGCACGCCTGCCTTAATAGAAAATCCATGGAAACAATCAGCTATTTGGACCTGACCCCATCAGTTGTTTTAACATTCATTGGTCAAAAGCTACCAGAAACAAGTTTATTGTTTTTACACTCTCTTCAGTCAAACATATGTTCTTCAACAATTCAGTGCCATAAATGTTGTAGATTTGGGCATTGGCTACTCAATGTCGATCAAGAGAGGTGTTTTATTTGTGCACAACCTCATGCAGGCATTGAGTGTACCAATCAATCTAATATTCCTACTTGTGTCTTATGTTCCGTAACCATAAAGCAACTGATAAAAGTGCCCTGAACATTTCCAGACAGAAGTCCATTAATATAGTATGTCTCAGGAAAATATATCTTACTCAGAAGCTTCAGTTAGATTTCCTAGTAGAAATCTTTTGCTGATATTCCAATCCTCACCTCAGATTCATCCTACACAATCCTTCCAGAGTGCATCTTAATCCTACTCCTACCCTTCCACATCCTCATCAAATAATATTTCTTACGTCTACATTCTTCTCTCAGAGAACCTCTCCAATGCCCTCATCAAGCTCAGGTTATGACAAGCAATTTGTTAAGTTTTGGGCATTTTCACAAAATTAAACATGGATAACATGACAAATTGGTCATTAACTGTTTCAGTCACGATTTTAAATTGAGAATATGTTGATATTTAATTATTGTTTTGGCATTATACAGGGTGTCCCATTTAGAATGGATAATCCTTGAGCGCCGCAAGCAACAGCTACCCGGCACTCGAAAAAATACACAAAGAAAAAATTCAACTGGTACTCAAGTTATGATTTTTTAAACGTAAATCCATTTTTATGATGTTATTGTCAATTTATGTGCACAGGACGCCAAATTAATGAATTTGCTTACGTTTTTGTGTTATATTATCCTCACAGACTATACTATTACAAAAGTAATAAATAACATGAGTATCTATTGTACTTTTTTAACAAAATATATCAATTTTAATTTTTAGTATGAAATTTGATCACAAAATAATTTTGACAAAGTTTGAGAGTGTTTCATGTAAAAAAGTATGGAAACCTAGTGGCCAAGTATTTAAAAAATGCGCAGTTAATACAGTTTACAAAATGGTATAATACATCATTTTATCTAATACTATTCGAACTTATTGTATTGAGGATCAAAAGGGTAAATACGACTAAAAAGAACAATAAATATATTATTAAATTTTAATAATAAGAAATTGCGGTGTACATAAACAATCTTTATTTATAACAGGTGTTCAAATTGTCTGCCATCCGACTCTAATACACGTCTACATCTTCTAATAAAGGCTCTACTAAGAAAGCGTGCGTAGCGTCGTTCATTTATTTTGAAGCGCCTCTTGAACACGGCTGCTAATTCCTCCAAATTTGAAATCGTTTTCGAGTCACCCTTCCTTAGGCAAACCCAGTAAAAAATTAAGAGGGTTTAAATCTGAGGGATCGAGGAGGCCACAAAATGGGACCCAAACGACCAATCCATTTATTTGGATATGTGGCATTTAAATAAGATCATTTTGTAAAGTTTACAGTAACTTTGGGAAGATAAATTTCCCGGCAGTTCGAAAGGACCAATAACTATCCTATTTAATATACCAGTCCAATAATTTATTTTGAACTGGTATTGCGACTTCTCTTCTCGCATTAGATTTGGATTTGAGAGTTGCCAGCTGTGCAGATTATGCATATTAAAGTATCCGTCTTTTTAATGTAGATTCGTCGCTCCATAGAATTTTTCAAAGAATTGTGGATTTTCTTCTATTTTGTCAAGCATTTGTCGACAAAAACAATCTTGCATGGTAATCTCTCGGTTGCAGAGCTTGGACGCGTCTAATATGGTAAGGATGATATTTATTTATTTTCAGTGCACGTGCTACGGTCGTTTTAGGATTCGGTGCGACGTGATATTGCTCTTCGTAGAGGTAGATGGGTCTTGCTGAATTTCATCAAGCACAACATCTTGAGTATTAACCCTCTATAACTCAATAACATAGATTTTTAATATTTTTTTGTATATGGGTAGTTAAAATAAAATAAAATATACGTGTTTCATAGTTTTCGTTTATTCAATTATTTAAAAATATATAGAAAATTAGGGAGTGTTGCCTGTAGGGCAACACTGAGACATAAGCTTAAAAATTATATAAAGAAAGTTATGAGAGGTGGAAGCTCCTGAAGCAGTTCTTAGTTTTGGTATAGCATAGTGCAACCCCGCATTTTTCGCATGTATTGTGAGTAAATCCAGTGCACTTCGGGAGTTTGCACCTAATTTTTTTATCGGACCATTGGGGCCAGTGCCCAATTTGGTCTTGCCGTACTGCCGTAGGAGGTGCATGCTGTGCAGGTCCTTTATGTTTTTTTGCTTGTATCTCTTTCTCCAGCGATCGGCGACTAGACATACTAGGCTTTATACCCAATTTACAAAGAGTCACTGCAACATCAAGACGAAAATCCGCTGAAGATAAACGACATGGGAGGCCTTTGTCTTTACAGACTCTTTATATAGTAACCATGAGTTGGCCATTGTCAGGTCCAAGTAATGATAGAATAGACGTATTTGCATCGTTTGCTACGCAACTGTATCTTGTATATCCCCATGATGCTATCAATCAAGTCAACACCACCCATGTGGCGGTTGTACTCTCTACAACATTTGGTCGTTTTATGCTCACGTACCTGGAGTTCTGTTTGTCCCATCTACGAACATCAGTTTCAGGCTGTATTCCAGCAAAGTAGAAGCCAGAGTGACAATTTTATTGTCTTTCCATGCCACATTAGATATGTCGGTGCCGTTGACATCCGCTACATATTCTTCTGAATAACCTCTGGGTTTTTTCAACATCTCCTTTTCTGGTAGCAATTTACAGTCTGGGATTCTATTTTTCTAATCGTACCAAGACCGTGAATGCCTCTCTTTGGCCAAATATTCCAACAGACGAAGAGAGGTAAAATAATTGTCAAAATACAATTGGTAATTTTGATGCCTTGGAATCATGGCGCTAACCTCATGACGACATTTGATGCTGCACCCAAATCTGGCTCCTCTGGAAGCGTAACGTTTTCCTTGCCAGTTTCAATTTCTGTTTTATAGGCATAACCAGAAACGCCACTCAATACGTAGATTTTGTAACCCCATTTGTGTGGCTTTTGAGGGTTGTATCACTTCAACACATTCCGTGCTTTGGTGAACACATTTGCTCGTCAACACAAAGGTGTTCTTCCAATGGGACCTTCTTGTAAGCTGCATTGCAAGACTCAACTACTGGTCTAATTTTAAAAATTCTGTCATGTTCGGGAATGTTCCTAAGAACATTTTTACTATTGTCGTTGAAGTGTAAGGTTTGGAAGTATTTCAAAATTTAATGACATATATCCTGTATTTTAAATTTTGGGTACCGGCAATTTAGTTTAAGGGCAACCTAGGGTAATCGAATAAGAACATAAGAAAACAAACCCATAAATTCCCCCTGATTCCATTTCGTCAAGGAAAGGCTATTAAGGGATCATTCGAAACCTTTGATAAAAGTTGGTCTGCTCAAAATTCGTGATGTTTTGGGAAAAGAGGTAAAAAAAAATTGGATAGGGAGTATCTAGCTCGAAGGTCCAGCCCAAGATCTTTTCCTTTGAAACCCTGTTGCCTCAGTATTCAAATAGGCTCTTTCTTCTTCCAGCGAAATTCAGGTTTTAGTAGGTTTCCTGATGGGGTCTTGATTGATTCTTTGAGCTGATGAAGGTTGAGGAAACGGAACGTTTGATGTAGTTTTAATCCCTTGGAGTAATGGAACTGAACTCTTAATATTTCTAAGGTTTCTATAATAGAACATGTCGATATTAAGGTGGAAGATTGTCTTCAAAAGTTTTAATTCAGGTGAAAAATCTGGGCCTGCTAGGTGTCACCATCAAAATCCAAAACCGTCCTCCTTTTCATCAACCATTTCCGGCAGAATCAAGTAAATCTTCCCGGACTCGGGGGCGCTTTGAAGCTGCCCTGGATGACAAAAACACTTATCAATACACCCAGAAACAATACAAAATTATACCCATAAACCAATGAACTTGGGCAACAAAACATTAATTTTCAAAAATACCAAAAATGATAATATTTCCATTAAATTAAATATCAAATATTTAGACACTTTACTTGTCCTTATTATTGAAAATTCCGCAAAAACACAAAAACCTTTTTAAAATAATTTTTAATTAGGAGCACGCGGAACTTGTTTAAATCACAACCAAGGAAAAAAACTTCCAACCCAGGCGGAAGGCCATCTATGGAAAATTTTTAGTACCTTTCACCGTTACTTCGGTTTGTAGACTAGGAAAATTGCTTATAACTCAAAAACCAATCGTATGAATTTAGTGGTAGGGAGAAGCGTGGCCTTGCTTTGGGTCTACACCATGATATGATTTATTCCGTCTTCCGGGCCTCTTACCCCAATCCGTTGGCCCGGGTATTCTGCCATCCGGGTTAAACCTGTGGGACTTCTGGTAAAAACCGGAATCTGGATGACGCGCATTTGGGTTCCTTTCCCTATAAAGGGCGAGCAGCCTTGCGTTGCCCTTTCACCATTGGATGAAGGTGCATTGGCGATTCCGCCGTTTTATTGAATGCGGGGCATTTTGATTCTCCCGGAATCAAACCAGGCGTCGTTAAAAATTCCAAACAAAGGTCCAAAATCATTAAGCAAAACGGGTGGTCCAATAAAAGGAGCCGAAGTCGTCGTTATAACATTCCAAACTCACGGAGAAAGAGAAAAGGAATGCACAATGCGTTACCGAACGTCGAGGAGACGCACTAAGTAAATGTCTTTCAGGAAACCGAAACCGATCCGATGATGACCAAACCTTTACAGGAAAAAAGTTTGAACATAAAGTACTCTCCCCCACCATACTCCTGCAAAAATCAACCTATCCTTGTTCTTAAACAAAAATGGACCGGCAAAAGCTCAGGTAGTAAATAGTTTGTTACACCGTCCCTAGTAACCAAAAAGTGACCCTTTTTTACTTTTGCTAGGGTAATTGTTTTTCAATTTTCGTCTTAGTTACCCTTTTTGATCCTTAATAGCAAAAGTTCGGTGGTAATTAGATAAAATGATGTATTATACCATTTTGTAAACGAAGAACTCATTTTTTAAACTTTGGGCCAAAGGTTTTCAACTTTTTTTTTTTAAAAACACTCTCAAACTTTTAAAATTATTTTGTGATCAAATTTCATAAAGGGTTAAAAATTAAAATATTTTTTTAAAAAATAATGATACTTGTTATTTTATTACTTTGTAAAGGAAAGTCTTAATTAAGTAACACCAAAAAGGAAAAACAATTAATTTGGCTTCCCACACTTAAATTGACAATTATTGATCTTGAATTTCCTTAAAAACCGTAACCGCTATAAAGTTAACCGGGAAGAATTATATATAAAATAGGGAAGTTTTAAGGTTAATTAGGTATAAGTGGAAAGGCCAGCAGAATACCAACGTTGGCCTTTAGCCAACAAAAGTTGAAATTTGAACCTTATCGATTCCGGCAATTGTTTATGCCAACGAGAAACAAAGAAGGGTTTGGTGTTAAAGTTCTTTTGGTATTGTTGTGTTCTTTATTTTTTTATTTATTATTAAACAGGTGTTTTTTGGTTAAAATATCGTTTTTCATGTTCTTTTTTAATATGTTACAAAAAAGGTGGTTTAAACCCTTAGAAACCCCTTGGTTTACTTTTTAACATTGTTTTGTTTTGTTAATTAATTAGTTTTGTGGGTTTTTTTTTTAATTAATGTTGGATTGGATTAAAATGAGTTATTATTTTATTATTATTATTCATAAAAAATGGATTTTTGAAAAAATCATGACTTGAGAACCAGTTGGAATTTTTTTTTTATTTTTTTTTCAGTTGGGGTGGCTTGTTTTGGGCCTGGGATTGTCCATTCTAAATGGACAACTGTACAAGCTAAAATATCATATTTGAAAAACAAATCTGGTTGTGAGGTTTGAGGAATAAGGTGGTTAAGTAGCACTTAACCAACCGTGACTAATTAAAAGAAAAATATTATTAAGGATTATTATATAGTTTTTAATATTCTTGTTATAATAAATCCCAACAACAAATTAAAAGAAATTTTTAATATATTTTTTATAAAAATCTAAAACAAACTTTTCCTTTGGTGGACACAGAGACCGCATACCACACCGCCCATAATACGGACTGGAGATATGTTGGTCAAGAACTCCTTCTTTTATTGCTTCTTTAGGTTGATGGGACCGGATTCAAGACAATTTTGGGCACCCCGGCCTTGTGACGTTTTATAACCGCCGGCCTTCGTTTGTTAATGTTCTTGAATTCTTTTCCAGTCAAAGGCAGGTCCAAAGAAGGAACTGTGGTTTTATAAATTAAAAACATTGACAATGGTACAATTTGGAAAATGAAAAGAAAATCCTTGCCCTTTTGGGATTTTTCACAGCTAAACCTTGCTTTCAGTTATGAATTTATTAACAAATGATAGTCGCATTTAATCTTTTCACTGATTTCCGGATAATAACTTCTTAATGAATTCCTCACGCTGTTTGGGGTAACTTTCCGAAAAGTTCTCCCTTAAGCATAGTTGAACAAAATGGAACTTTGAAAATATTAAAAGTTTATTTAAAACGGAAATATTCAAAGATTATCAAAGATGGAAAATTTAATCACCGTGGTATAAACAAATGCTAACCGGCATTTTAAGAAAATACTTTTACCCCAAAATGATAGAACATGTACAAAATTTTTTTTACAATTTCCGGACAGGTTAAATTGATAGGAACCCCATGGACCCCAATTTTACCTATGCCCCTTAAATCAAAATTTTGGAAAAGTTACCACACAAGGACCAAACAATGAGGGCGCAATTGACTTTAGAACGTCTTTAAAAGAGGTCCATATTATTTCCTATTAGATCTTGGGCCTTGTTACATTCCGCACACATGACCGGGTCCCCAAATTACACTAGTAACAGACAACGAACGGAATTCTAAAATCCAGTTTTTTCCGAATTTGTGAGGGCTTCACAAAATAAACCACCAAAAACTTTACATTAACTTCAACGAAAATGGTAAAAAGGGTTTCATTCAACGCTACTGGGAAGCATTTCAATTTTAAAAATCAAAATAAAGATGAACCTACGTTAATTTAACCCACCTTTTAATGACATATATAAAGTTTCCGATAGTAGGTTAGTAAGAATAGAAGTAGGCCTTTATTTATAACCGGACCTTGGCCCCAGGGATCTTTGGGACATTAACTTCAATGAACATCCTTCTTCAACAGTACCTACAGAACCATAAAGGCCAAATAAAATGGCTTAGAATGGTTAATTAACCAACACAGGCGTTCCCGCGGCCTATCATAGATAACCCCGTAAAAAATTGAGGAAACCAGGAATATACACCCCGCTAAGTAAAAAACCCATTTGCGAATCCCAAAAAAAACCGGTTCACCCAAGATATAAATAACCTTTATCAATTATATACATCGGAAAAACGGGGTCCCTTAGTTTAAAATAGGTTAAAATGTTTCCTAAGAAAAGCAAATTGTTTTAGGGCCTTCTGCTGGTAACAAAAAACGATACAAGCCGGAGATAAAACTTGAAAGGCCTAGTTGATGGACGGGACTGCTACCTTATAAACTTTGGACCGACCGATAACGACAAACTCCAATATTTTTTGTATACATATGGGTCCCAGTGACATAGAAACCAAATTATTAATTGAAAATCAAAATATAATTTCCCTACCGACTTTAATAACACAAAAGTTTATGAAGGTGGATGCCGCCAAGCCAGCATTAAATTTAAGAACGGGCGAACAATCAAGTAAAATTAACGATACTTTACATCTAACCCAGATAACAAATGCATATAGAGAATCAAGTTAATTAAATACGCAAAATTTACTTTCTTGAAATCATAGGGGAAATTATGGATTTGGTTAACTGAATTGAAAATTAAAAGTTGCTTATTGGTGAACCTTCAAGGGTAACATCATTCTATGTTGGATTAACCGTTTTTTAAAATTTATGTTGGGAAAATAACACTGTATATAAGGGTCAAACTTAGATATGGGATTTGGGTGATGGAACACCTGGCGGTGGGCTACCCATGTTGGGCCATTTCAGGGACAAAAACCTTGCGCCCGGCAGCGTCACAGTGACCGGTCAGAAACGGTGGAGCAGTACCCTGCTTCCTACCTTTTTTGTGAGGAACGAATAATTGGAACATTTTGGGGCGGGTTTCCAATAAACTTATTTCCGGCCGCCGAAAGATTTCAACCCCTACCACCCGTCAATGCAATATTCCTCTACAAATCCAGGTGTACAAGGCTAATTGGTTCGGGCCTTGTTTTGGACAAAACAAAGGGTTAAATAAGAACTCCCTGAAGGAAAATATAGCGAATTAAAAAAAAGAACCAAAATTCGGGCAGTGTGGAAATACCTTTTAAATCACCCAAGCCATTACATCAGATTTGATCGACCACAAATTTTAAAAGAAAGATTCACAAAGGATGATCCAGAAAATTATTGAATTAAAAACAACCAAATTTCAATAGAAAGATGGTTGGGTTTATTACCCTTTGGGACCCCATAATTAATAAAGTAAAAATCCTTAAAATAATACCATTGCTGGGCTTCCCAGTAAAAACCAGTTCAATTTTGATTAGGTCAGACAAAATTTTTAATTAAATTAAGGTCAAAACCCAGCTTTTGAGGCAACCAAGACGCAAGGACATCTCAAAGCTACCCGGACCACCGGCCTTTGGAAAGGGAAAAATGTGGAATTTAAAATTAAAAATAAACGCGATAAAATGTAAAGACATTTTATTTAATAATGTATAATATTCCAAAAAATAAAATAACTTTAAAAACAAAAATAAAATTATTCTGTTTTTAACACCTCGAGACAAAGATTAAAAATTAAAAAACATTTTTTGGTTTTTTAAAAGTCTTTTGAGGTCCGTCGAAATTTAAGGAGGCAGCCGGTAGGGAATTCCCGTGTAATCTTTCCATACTAAAGTCCATCGGATCCCCAAAATTCGTTAAATTAGTCGGGTTGGGATATCCAAGAACCAAAAGAAATAACCTTCCCCCGGGCGCGCGCATCGGTCGGCATCCCCGAGGAGGGACGAGCCTCCTGACGTCCGACGTGGGCAAATCCACCTTGAAGGACATTAAGGTTGGAAATTGTGGGTAAAACTTTTCCTTTGTTTCCTTTGTTTATATCCCTTGTTCCTTCCTTATTAACGGAACTCCTTATCGTCAATTTAATTTTTAATTCGTTATTATTTTTTACTCAATAATAGGAAAAATTCTTTATTTCCAAATAATTTTCTAATTACTCCTTTTTAAAATAAAACAAAAGTCGGTTTACTATAATTAAAAAGTTTTTCATTTAATTCCCTGGAACATGACGGGGACGGAAATTATTAAACCATTCATATCTAAATGCCGAATATGTTTAATACAACAGGGTGTAATAAAAATCCAAACAAATTCTTACCATTTTAGCATTGGTAAACTTATGGGAAAAGCAACCTTTTATTAACCGTTGAACCCACGTTAAAATATACTACCATTGGGGCCGTGGCTTCACCGGTGAGCCAAACCCTATTGGACCATTGAATGCGGGCACACCGGTGACCCACGATTTGACTTTAAATAACTTTTTCAGGCCAATTGTGCCCAAATCGTACATAAATGTTTGGCGTGGAGCCGGGCCCCCCCAACACAACATTCAACTTTAAAGGAATCCTGTTAAAACTTAAATTTATTTTAAGGGCCCCTTAGGGAATTTCAACTCTCTAACAAAAAAAATGTGTTAAGCTTCCAAAAATTATACGGTTTTTTAAAAAAAACAATTATTTATTTTAAGGTTTTAATGTATTTTTAAATTTAATTATCCAACGACCCCACCGGTGAGCCTTCCATAACTTTTCCGTTCAGGCCAAACCCAAATCCCAAAAAATCCAATAATTTTTCCCAGATTTTCCCCTTAAGTTTATAAAATGTTAATTTCATGAAAAAAAATCAATGACTTTAAGTCTAGTTTACCAAGATATACAAAAAGGTTTCAGTGTGGCCCGGGGCTTTACCGAACGAAAACGTAATTTCCGTTGGCGGGGGCCGCGGGGTTCCACAATTTCCACTCCCCCGCCGCCCAACCCCTCCATCAGTGCCCCGGCACTGCGTTGAATTTATGAATATACCAGAGTTTGACGTACGGGCATTTCCACTCCCGTATCTCCCCAAAAAATGGATTTCGATGTTAAAGGTTCAAAAAGAAGATTTTAATACAGGTTGGAAAACCGTCGAGGATAAATATTTTTGAACTGTGGTTTAGGAAATAATTTGTGGAAGGTTCAGCCACCAAAAAAGAAGATGCCTTAATTTATTGTCGGAAAGTGAGGATAGGACGACGAAAAAGAGGGAGTTATCGATAAGGGAAAGTATTACATCACTTTTAACTTTTTTGTTTATTTTTGCATACTGGATTAACGCTTTGAGTTTAAACCATAAAACTTTTTACATTTATTTTAATTAAAAATTTTTTGTTCAGGTAAACACACCACCATCGGGGGTCAAGTCCTAAAAGGAACCAACGTAAATAATACCCTTCACTGAGGCATCCTGGTTTGCCTATTAACCTAGCTTCATAAAAACCAACCCGCTGAATTTTTTCAACTAATTGGTGCCCGAGGCCTTCTTCAAAGATATTGCGGCGCCCTAATTTATTCCCAAACAAAATTACCTACCAAAATGAAGCAACCGGTAATTCAAGGATTCGTAAATGGTTCCTACCAATATTCACCGGAAATAAAACAATTTTTCGGTTTTAATCCTGTTCATGGGTTTAACAAAACTTGGGTTCCGGAATAATTTCCAAATTTTATAGGGTCATCCTTTTCCACCAAATAATGTCCGAATCGCTTTGAGATAATGGAGATGCTTCATTTTTCTGAAAACGATGATACAAAAAAAAACCGGCTCCCCACGTATTCGCTATCTTCGAAAAGTATTAAATCAAATTCCAGATGAATTACCCGGGAAGACTTATGTTCGATGAAGGAGGTTGTCCCGTTTTGCCGGGAATTATATTTAGACAATATAATTGCAAAAGCTACAAAATGGCATTAAAAATTTAAGTTTGTTGTATTCCTGGATATACTTTTGCCCGGGTGGGTGTTTTCGCAGGTAAAAATGACAAAAATAAATTACCACCCATACAATGTCGTTATGGATTTGCTAAGGGTCTTTAAAAAAAGGCCACACCTTTATAAGATAACTGGTATAACAAGTATCCCACCAGGACTTTGTTAGATAACGAAAACCAAGGTGGGAAACGACCGAAAGAACAGGAGACATCTCCAAAAAAAGAATTCAGAAACCGGAAGAAAGAGCAAGAAGAAGAAATCAAGATGGATTGCAAATGAAATAAAGAGAAGGTGTTGGTTTTTGTCAACCAAAACACTCAAACAATTTGTGAAGGTTAAGAAAAGGCCAAATGTCGTCATGAAAACGTTATAACCGATACAACAAGCCAAAGGCCGGTAGATTTCGAATCAAATTAACCTTTCCATTGGAAAAACGGTCAAAAAGACAAAAGCTGGAATTTACCTAATTTAATACTGCAATGGTTAAGCTTGGACTTTATAAACCGGACAAATAAAAATATAAATGGTAGATTTCCGGAAAGGTCCATAATGAAAAATTTTTAACAGTCCCACAAACATCCTTGTGGAAAGACAAAACAAAAAGAAACAACCCTGCAAAAGAAGAGGGTTTGTCTAGAAAGGTCCGAAAACCTGCGTCAATGTTCGCAGAAACCGTCCAACCTTTATGGGTAGAAAAAGGTTAAGACAAAAATCAAAAAAAAAGTATCCATATTGCGGATCTTGCCCAAAGTTAACCCATTTTTGGTTTACCTTTTTTAAATAAAATTCATGTTTGATTTTAAAAAATACATAATAGATACAAAAAAATATATTAAAAGATTTTCTTTTAATTTCAATAATAAAAGTTGATTAAAAGGATGTTAAGGACGGGCCATATATAATGGATTATAGACTTAGTTATATGTATAATTCAGTTTATGTATATATGATAAAGAAAGGGTATTATTTTTTTTTTTATTTCAGTGATAACAGAAGACAATTAATGTGATATTGAAAAAATTTTAAAATAAATGGACTTAAACTTCTTAAGAATTATATATAATTGGTTTTTACCCAATTTTAAAGTGGAAGTTTTTTAAGGTTTGGTAAAGAGAAAAAATATTGGGTTTAAAAAATGGTTTTCATTATAATGGTTTTATTTTTTATTATAAATTTAATTATCTCTAATAATATTACAAATTGAAACAAAAAAATAAAAGAAAAAACCTAATTGTCATTTAACCTTTTCATAAAAACCAAAAAAATTTAATGGTTTGAAAACCATGCCACATCCAAGGTTAAACTAAGGAATTGTGGGCTCACGTCCATTATGGGTTTTTGGTTTCGGGAACCCCGACCCTTTGGCCACTGCCCGCGGGTGGATGGAAAGGAAGGGCCACCGATGGGCCCAAGGCTTTAGGACAGATTCAATTTTTCACACGGCCGCAATGTTAATAAAATGAAATTTAAATTAAGGAATTCAATTTTCTTAAATTAATATGGTACAAGTTTCCGGTGGTCTTTTTTTATCTAGAAAATTTTACATTTAAAAAAATATAATGTATGTATTAATGACTTTTATTATATAAAAAAGTTGAAGAATGAATTTTTATTAAAGTTATTCAAACAAAGCCAAAGTTTGTTTGGACACGATAACCAATAAGTCACAATTTTTTTTGGCTTTAGTTTCTGCACTTTTCCCAATAATTTGGCATAGGAAATAACCTTTGGATAAGTCTTAGCCTTTCACAGGGACCTTCTAATTTTTAGGAGGGTAAGTTTTGACCTTTTTGGTCTTTACAAGTGGCATTTTCTTGGGTTTTTTAACCAAGTCCCTTTTTGGAATTTTCTGAAATTATTATCTGGATTTTTTCTTATTTTGGTTTTTATACAATGTCAAAACATTGACAATTGACGTGTTTAAATAATAAATCGATAGCCAGTTTTTTATACCCCGGACAGTCTTTCAAAGGACTGCGGTTGGATAATCTGATCCCTGATAAATCAACACCTTTCCTTTACTGGAATCAATAATTTATTTGCTGCTTTTTAATCCTTTTCCCGCTTTTAATATTACACAACCGTAAATTTTTAGATAATTACTAACACGTCCTTTATCTTTCCACTTCAAATGGGATGCCATTTCATTTTCCTTAACCATTTTTTCTTTCAGTTTCCAAAACAAATCCTTTGAAATTTTTTCAATTCCAAGAGTTCCAAATTAAATGTGTTTCATTATTCAAAATTTTTTTTAAATCGACAATTAAGTATACCAATTGTTTGATACAAAGAAGGACCTTTATTTAAAAGTTCAAGGAACCAAAGTCCATAACCCACATTGGTAAGGGAAGGTTTTGGCAGTATTATACCTTTTTTACCTTCTTTTAACATAGACTTTATACTTGGAACCCAGGGCATAGTGCAAAGTTTGAATTCCTTTAATACCGTATTTTGTGTCTTTTTTTTTTATACCTTTTTAAAAATTTATTCTTTCCTCGGAAACGGATAAGACTTTCCATCAATCACAAGTCTTTAGATGGTATATAGTGATTTGATAATTATTGTTCAAATTATCATAAGAAGGAACACGAAAGTTATCACTTTTTAGCCTCATCGGTTAACCTTCAAAATTGGACATCCAAATAAATTTAAAACGGTTTCGGAACATTGATGCGGGAAATGGGTGACCTATTACTTCATCTGTTGGTTAATCTGAATGCGCGGAAGTTTTAATATTCCCCAAAATAATTAATCCAAAAAATGTTCTTAATTTTGGAGGTTAGTTGGATAACCATTTTCTGTTGCAAAAGGAGGTTTCATTAGATATAACAATTTGAATAGCGTATTGGTTGATAAATGCAATTTCTTGAAATAATTTTTCCAATGAAACCATTGTAGCCAAAAGCAGGAAGAGGGGCAAATTTACACGTGTAAATGGCGGAAGGCCCGAAATTTGTATTTATAATTTTTACGCTTGTTTACCAACTGGTGAATCCTTGGGTTTCCATTTACAACCTAAAACAATAAGCAAATGGTCTTGATTCCTATAAATTAAGCTGGCCAACCATCATATCTTAAATTTTAAAAACCAAATGGAAATAAGGCCCCAATTTGGCCAAACAAATTGTGGTAATTAATATCAAATTTAAAAGGAACAAAAATACGTAGTTACTTTTCGAAAATCCAAAAAAAAACCTATTACCTGAGATAGGGGAATCACCCTATTCCCGTCCTTTCTTCTTGGCTCAAAAAGAAATAAGTCGACGTTTTCTTTTGGAGATGTAACTATTTAAAATCATCATCGTCATCGTCTTGGAAAGTAAAACTTTTGTAAAGGGTTATCTCGGCCTTTCTATTTCTTAACAAAACCCTTTCTTGGGTTATAATAAAATCTTTAAAATATCTTTATCCATTATAAACCAATAGCAAAAACAATTCTTTAAAAAAATGAAAGAATATGGCGAAATTGGCATGAGTTACTCGTTGTTACCAAACGGTCAGGTTTGAATTTTATGCCGGGCGACTGCTGCATGCAGGGGTTTGGGGGTGAAACCACGGTGAACCCCGCGGCCCCGTGGTAAAACCTGTTTCAATTCCGGGATATAATTAACTCACCTTGAAGCCATTACAATTAAATCAATATTTAAACGTAATGTATATTTTGGAATGATAAAATATAAATTCCTTTTTTTGGGCCAGATTAATTAAAAACACTTTAGGGTTGAAATTTTTTTCGCCGGCTTTGATTTTTTCCTCGGCCCCACGGTGAGCCGCGTGGCGTTCAACGTGTTTAAGGATTTTGTGGATGGGGTATATTTTGGGGTTACCTTCCCGGGCTACTGGGCAATGAAAAAAGCTGGCTGGGTGCTAGGAGGAGGAACTATAAACAGTAATGGACGTTCAGGCCAAACCCTTTTAAGGACTTTCCTAAATATTAAAGAAAAACATTTTTACCAGGAGGAATGTGGAAGAAAGATCAGGAAAAAAAAGGGAAAGGTGGTAGGGTAGGTGGGGGATTAATTTTTCCGTTTCGGTTTGCCTTTAACTATAAAAGTCTTAATCCTTGTACTTTATTGATTACTAATTTATCCGTTTGAAAAAGTTGTCCAAAGTAATTTATTTCCTTTTAAAGCTGACCGACACTTCGTCCCTTCAAAAGATTTTAACGGCGTTTTGTGCCACCGTATTTTTAAAAATTCTCCTGAACAGAACGGCCCCTGGTGGTAGGGCGTTGGAAAAAAAATTAAATAAAATTTAATAAAGGATTTAAAAGAAGTAATCGCTTTTTTTTATGCATGTGAATCAAATTTTATTATTAATTTGGGGTGTTTGTGTATTACGATGTTTTTGTTTGATTACCCGCATAGCCTAAACTCGGTTGGTTTTCCAACACGGGAAAACGGGCAAAACAATTGGACCATTGGAGGAAAATGGGTTTTCTAGGATTAATACCACAAACATTAATTGCCGGGGACTTGTTTACAAATTAGCAAAATCAAGCCGCACTGGAAACTGTGGTCGTTTTCAACTTTAGGAAATTCCCTCAGTGGAATTTGGGAACCGCGGGTAAGGAGAACATCTTCTCCTTTTTACTTTCCTTTGAAGGTATGTTTTTTTATCCATTTTTAAGTAATTTTTTATCGCTAAAATTGTCCTTCCAAAGACGGGTTAGTTGATATTTCCCAAACATTATAACCACCCGATCCAACCTTTAATTGAAAGATTTGGAGGGTGGTTAAATCCTCAAATCCAGGAGTTTAAAAATTTCCGGTGGATATTGACTACACATCTTGATTAGTAGCCGAACAACTGATTTATAACCTTCAATTCCCTTTGTAATTTGTTCTTAATTTTAAAATTTTATTCATTTACACCTTGTTTTTTGCAACCAGATAGGCTCCAGTTTCTGAATTTTGAAAAATCTGGAAACCACCTTCCTGAATAAAGTTTTTTTGATCGAGTTAACGACAAAAACTTTGGGAAAAGGTTAAAACCGGTCAAATGTTATAGGAAATTTGCCATTACCAATTCAATAAATTTTTTTAAAATTATGTTTCCAGATTTGGTTTTACCTGAACATTATTTTGCTTAAATGAAGTACTTTTGTTCATGTTTCCACAAATTGGAGGACTTTAATTTACTGGTTCATCAGTTGGCGTTGATCTTGGAAATCACCCGGCAATTTTGACGAAAAATTTCCTTTAAATAAAATATTCCCCACCGTTCTTATTTTTTGGCTCCGTAGATCAAGGTTCTGTTCTAAAAGCCTCCAAAGATTTTTATTTAACTGCATTCATCCCAAACAATCAATTTAATTGTTGCAAAACCTTTTTTGCAGAATTTTTCAAACTTGGGGTTGGAGTTTCCATTGGGCATTTTAATGGTAATTTAGTGCTGAATAGGTGTTCGACCAACCTTCAAGCAAAGGTTGCATTCCGACGAAGGAGTGCGGTGAAAATTATCAAGCAGTTCAATTGGAATCAAATGCCCATTTGTAAAATTTCTTCCCTTGGTTTGTATTTTGGATTTATTCTATTCCGATTTGATCAAAATTCATCACAAACCTTTGTACTTGGATCCAAAATCAATTGGGTTTGATGGGGCATGTAGATTGATTATAAGGGCCAAATGTTCGTATTTGATAAGCGGAATAAATAATTTCCAAATCATTGAGAGGTTTGTTTCAATGAGCGTCATTTTCAAGCAACTGCAAACGTTTGACTTTCTGTGGATCCAAACCTTCCCATTAACAGTTCGTAACTTTTGGAATGAGTTGGGCCACGCTCATTTGACTAATGGCAGTCAATAAAAAACATTCATTGCTTGGATGTTTAAAAAATAAATTCCCCAATCGCCCGGTGGAATATAAAATTTTGTATATCCTAACTTGGTTTCCTTGTTTTATTAATAAACCCGCCAATCGCGTCCGGTGGAATATAAACCTGTATATCCTGGAAACTGGTTTTCCTTTTTCGCCAAAATTAACCAAGGATTGGATTCCAGGTATAATTTTTGGCTTGTTAGGGGAACACGTAAGGACCATAACACTGGGTTGTCTCAAGTTGGCAGGTCCCAGTTCTTCCCCCTTGAGTCCCCAGCCCGCGGATTATCTTTCCCCACCGCCGGGGGCCTTCAACAAAGTTTAATCTCATCAGGGATTCTGGACGCCTGGGTCATTTTGCAACCGGCCGGAGGACTTGTCCCGGGCCAAAGCCAGTGGGCCGGTAGATTTTCTGGGTCTTTGCTTAAATCTGAGCTGCCTCAGGCAATCGTTCGTATTCTTTCCGGAAATTAAGGTTGTTGTATTTAAAGGGAGGAAGCCAGGATCCAAGGGAAATTGTGAGTTCCACGTTAGTGTAAACCTCCAAACAACGGGTTCTGGTTGGAAAACCCCGTTTTTCAGATATGCACCAAACTGTGGGTAATTTGATGGTATCAGGCCCATCTGGGGTCCGTTAACCGAATGGGCAATAACGGCCCAGGACCGACACCGTCTGTTCTTCTGGACGTGGACACTTTGTAGCGTTTGGCCATGATACCTGGTCAGAAAGGTTTGAAAAGTGGTTAAAATAAAGGGGCGTATCTTGTCGCTGCAAAACAAGCAACCAAACCTTGTAGAGGGCTTGTTGTCCCTGACCTTATTTCTACCTCGTGGTTAATTTCTGGGAAACTTGCCAAGGTTTGGTTAATTGAGGATGTCCTTGGTGATCCTGGGTTGTCCCACGCCAACATCAACCGCTCCTTTAATTTGCCTTGTGCCCAAATATCCTAAAGGGTTCGGGTATTTGATCCTTGGGATAAGAAAGTAAGGTCCGGACGTTAACGGTCAGGGATATTTAAACCCGGTATTATTTTGGAGTTTGGTATGGAACCTCCTTTTTGTTGTTGTGGCCGCATTTAGAACCATGTAAAACCCGATTTAGATGGTAATCCGCAATTAAGCTGCCTGTGGCCCGGTGGTAGGGTGTGCTTTGAAACCGGAGGTCGGGGTTTCCCAACCTGCGGCGATAACCATAAAATTTTAATTGGTTGTTTTAGTTGTTGGAATTTGGGCCCGATCACCCAATTTCTGAAAAGTAAAGATGATCCATACGGTCCAAACCCCCTAATGGATAGGTTGTATTAGGGGAGGCCTAAGTCCAGCCGTGGGATGGAAGTTTAAAAATATACATCGATGTTTTTTCGATGGATGCATCAATCGGTCAATCGATGAAATAATACGATATATTGGGAAATACATCGGATGTTTCTTTTATCGATTGTTTTGGGGAATTAAAAACAAAAAATTATTAATCAGGAAAATATATGTATTAAATTAAAATCCCGGGACAACAGGCGTATATTGGGGTTAAACTTTTTCATTATAGTTTTGAAGTTTCGTTTTTCAAGATTGAGAATGGCTGATGGTTTTTTGAAATCAATGAATAACAAACAGTTGTTCAGTTTCCTTTGTCTTCGCTCCAGATTCTGGGTAAGAGGAAATATCTTTTGGGCGGCCGTATTGTTTTTTTGGCGTTTTAAAGGTTAAGTTTTCGTCTAAGGTTCGAATAATTGGTTTTCATTTACGGTTTTGAACGGGCACCGGATCCGGCCACCACTAACCTTGGAACAGGTTTGAAAAACCAAGACTCCCATCCATTTTTTATAAGGGCCCTTTGGATCCGGATTCCAGAGGATTGATATTTCGTCCTGAAGTGGTTTTGCATGAAGGTAGTTTGTTTCGGTTGAATTTCCAGAAAGCGCCAGAACATTCGAAAATATGTCCAATTGGTTCGTAGTGCCCGAACTTAATTTTCCTTTTGAATGGTTTCTATTTTTTTATCGTCAATTTGTTAAAGGGCCAAACGGAACTTTTTTTCTTGGGTCCCATTATAACAAAAAAAAACAAAACTATATAGGACTGTTTCAAAATTTATAATAATAAAGGGGAGGGGGAAAGAAAATTTTAACTTTAAAAATCCTTAAAAACTAAATTTATGTGGATTAATTAAAAGTTTTCTTGGAATCTTAGTTTTATTATTACAATGACTATGTATACATTTATTTGGTGAGGCTAATTTTACGAGATTGAATATTTAAATGAAAAAAGGGCATTTGACCCTTTAGCCCCGTGTTTAAAGTAAAGTGGGATTTCCAATGGGGATTGTGGGGGTGGTTTTAAGGAAAGAAACAAAACTTCCAAACGAAATAAAGTTTTATTTCCAAGAGAAAAGACAGTTTAAAAAATTTTTAAAATAATTATTACTTTGGCATAAAAATTCCAGTAAAAATCAGAATAAACTTACCTTTATTATTATTATTCCTGTTAAAAAGAAACCAAAATCACACAAAAAAACTTTGACAATTTTTTAATTTAAACTTAAAACTAAAAACGAAAACAGAACTTTGGGTAAAGTTAAGAATGAGTTAAAGGTTAAAATGAAAAGATTTCCTTTAAAACTTTAATTAAAATAAAAAAAATCAACGTAACTATTTCAAAACATCTTTACATTTTTTAACTTAAATTTTGACTTTCAAAAAAAGTTTTTAATTTTTTAATATTTTACAAAATTAGTTTTAAATACATAATGCACAAAAGAGTTGCCTCTTCATCTTTTTTCATCCTCTCCAACACAAGAGTAGTGGCCCATCGAGAAATCTTTAGAACCTTTCCATGCCTTCGGTTTGACTTCACGGTAACTACAAAGGTACATTGTATCTCATACCTTTTCAAGAGCTTGTTTCTTCGGGTTTTCTTTTTGAAACAACCTTTCTTCTTCCTTTCGATGAATTTAATTTTAAATCTTTATACCCTCTTTTCTTTTTCCCTGCAAGAAATGGTTTAAAGTTCCTTTTTGTACGGGATTCTGTTGATGAGTATTTTCCCTCACCCTAACTTCTTTTGTTGTTCTGTAATATAGACACTTTAAATTAAATTTTTCTGGGGTTTTTAAGGGTGGCCCCTAACCATCCCAAGCCCCCAGGTTTTGTTTGGAAAAGGGAAGTTGGCCCAGAGGGGTTTTTGGAAATAAATTTCCATCCTTATTTAATGGCCATGGTGGTGCCTTGTTACCAATGAAATTTCGAATTGGTTGCCTGGGGGGTTTTGGGAAAAGGTCCGCTGCTGGGGTTTCGGTCCCCACTGGGTTGGCCCCTGCAAAATCCAAATTTAATAAAGGCCTTATAGGTTTCTGGGCCCACCAGGGTTGAAATCTGGTAGGTGAAAGCATCAATTTATAACCCATTTTCCGGTGGCTCTGGGCCCTTAGAGATTTTTTGCGCCTGAATCTAAGCTTTAAAAGTGTTGATTATTTTAGTGGGAATGGCGCCAACCAATTCTTTTAACCCGGGAAAAAAGGGCCCTTATAAGGTTTCTGAACCCCAAATCCAGCAGTTTAAGTCTTGGTTTTGGGTCGCTTTTAAAATATAACACCCAATTTAAATTGCCAAATAAGCCAAAATTAGGGATTTCGGTGGGGTTTGCCCTTACCTTCTTTGCCAATAAAAGGCTTTGGATTATTTTTGGGAATGGACCAACTAAATTTAAAAATTCTTGGAGAAGAGGGAACAAACCAAAAGGGAAAACCCTTCAACTGATTCGTTGAATTCCCCCAAGTCAGTTAGTTGGTTCCGGTTTTTCAATACGGTTCCTTTTAAGGAATTAACCAATTAGGCCAAACTGGTTTAAAACAAAATTGGAATTCCATTTTTTCCCCCAAATGCGGGGGTTAGTGGCTCCTAAACCCTTGCTTTCCACATTTTAGGGGATTCTAATTCTTTTGGGATTAGAAAAACCTGTCCCAATTTAAAAATTCCTTTTGGATTGCCCTTATATTTCCATCGTTTAAGTTTTTTGGAAGTTGGAAAAATTTTAACTTACTCATTTTCCAACCAACTGTGTATTTGTTTCGGTTTTCCTTAAGCCTTTCAGGTGTCCCTTTTTGGGAACCTTTCAAAAATTAACAAAACCGTCCTTAAAAAATTTTGGCAAATTCCATTTTTTGGGGCCATTCAAATTGCCCACAATTTCCCCAGGTCCCACCGTGAAAATTAAATCCAAAAACCGGTGGTTCCACTCTTTTGGAATTAATTATTTTCTTCTTGATTGGGAAGGAAAATAACCTTAAAAATGGCCAAATTTCTTTTGAAAGAATTGCTGTTCAATTTATTCCCAAATTTTGAAAACCCACTTGGTTTCTAATTTTTGTTTTAACTTATTACAGTTGGCTCTTTCCTCAGGCTCCGGAAACACCAACAAACCGGTCCGGACGTTTCCCTTTTCTTGACCTAAGGCTGTTCCCATCCCGTCCCTCCCTTTAATGGCCCGGAAACCAAATATTTGGCTATTTAACAAAATAAAAAGTAACGGCAACCAAAAATGTTTAAACGGGCTTTCGAAAAAATAAACTAAAAATGGGCATTGGTTGTTGCCTCATTCCCCAAAGAACCACAATCCCCCTTTAATTCTTAAAAAACACCAAAAACTAAAATTTAATTCTTTTGCCTTTTTTGAAAAACAATGAATTTTTGCTTTTATTTGAAACCAAAATCCTATACATTAATTAAACAATAACTTACCGTTATAAAGTTTACTTAAAAAGGAAAACTGTTCAACAAACAAAATTTTAAAGGAAAAAACTGGTTTCGGATATTTTTTTTTTAAATTAAAACACCTGAAAAAGTTTCGTTTCTTTCCTCAAGAAAGAATTCAAAGCCGACCTAACAACCAATAAAACATCATTTACAGTTTAAGGCCCTTGGTTCGAGTGCCGTTGGCTTAACCCCGGTATTTCCCGGCCCTATCCCCTCCCCAACCTATTAACCGCCTGGTGGAATACGGTAAAACTTTAATGGATATTTATTAAGAAATGTCCGGCCAGGTACCAATTAGATAGGTATTATTTTAATTTCCGGAAAAATAAATTTTTCAAAATCAAATCGTTTTACTATTTCCAAAAATTTTAATGATTAAGGTGGTAAAAATGGGTAAAATCCTCTTTTTTATTTTCTTAAAGCACATAAGTAAACAAAAACCTTTAAAATAAAAAAAATTGCTTAAACTTTTTAACAACAAACAATGGCCCATTTTAGGTAAATTTCACCTTCCACCAAAACCATTATCAATTTCAATAAGTATACAAATTATTAATAATTTAATAATACCTATTGAAATTGGTTTATTTTTAAGAATTTGCTGGCGGAAAACTCGGGTATTTCCGGCCCAAAATAAAACCCGCCTTTTCCTGGCTGGAAACCGGCCAGCCTTATTGGTTTTTTTTAATTAAATTTAGGCAGCCTTGGGATTAAACTTTTGTTTTCTTTTCCACTTCCCATAGGTATTAAGGTCCCTTCCAAAAAATAATTTTGAAACAAATTAATCGATTTGCATTCGAAAATGGGAAAAGGGAAACAATCCAATATTTCATTTAATATTTTTAAATTTAAGATAATTGTTATTTTCATTGGGGCACACCAACGTAAGAATTAAACCCCTGGCCAAATTGGAAAGGCTGGGGGAATATTTCCAAACCCCTAAGGTGAAATTTTGGATTGGGAGGCCCAGGCCAACAGTTTTGGAAACCTAACAAAGGCCTATTTGTAAATTTTGGATTTTCAGTATATCAATTTGTAAATCACCCGCCTTAGTTTTAAACCTTTTCAAAACCAAATAAATGGTGGCTGCCAATCTTTTGCCCTTCCCGAATAAAATACCACTTTTTCCCCCAATTTCTTTACAGAAATCCTTAAAAGAAAATTTTTTCAAAATGGAAGAAAATATTCGCCAAAAGCCCAAATTAACTGCTTTGACACCTTGGGCCCATTTTGGAAGGGAAACCCATCAACCGGGAATTCTTGCCAATTCCAATTCCACGGAACCTCCCCTTTTAAGTTAACTAGGTTCCTTGATTTTGTAAAGGATTTAAAGTGCCGCGGGAAGGTAGGGTTCCCCTTTTAAGGAAGGCCTTCTGGAAGGAAGTTTTGCACCTTTATTCCCCAACGCCCAAGGCCGTGGTTGGAAACCACTGCTTGGGTTCCGGTTTGGGGACAACCAATTTACCAAGCGGTTGCTTTCCGCTTAATTTTGTTAACAAAGGAGCGCGTTGTGATTACCCAAGGTATTATAATTTTAATGGATTAAGGACCGCCCCCACTACCTTTCAAGGTTTGTGGGCCTGGCGGGTTGGTTTAATGGCGGAATTTAACCCGGTCCGGTCATTTTTAAGGTTCCGGATGTGGGCCAAAACGTTGGACTGTTGGCCTCTTTAATTGTCGGCGGAACAAAGGGAAAGACCACATAGGCTGAACATTAAAAATAAAAGACCCAACAAGTCGGCAGTGTGTCCATACCCTTTTAACCCAAACCAAACCAGATTTGACGACCAAAAATCCTCCTTCAGATTCCCGAAGGAATCAGGGAATTGGATCATCCAGGGGTTTGGGATTACAATTTGTTAAAATTTAACCTGAAAACCAAACTGGAAAACCTTCTTTTGCATGGGTCCAGATAAATAATAATTAATTAAAATTGGATTCAGAAACCCCCCTTCCACTTTTGGAACAAGACCTTGAAATTCCCAAATAACGGTCCACGGCCGCTGGAAGTGTTCGAAAGCCGAATTTAAAATGTAAAATAAACCGGATAAAATCCAAAGTCATTTTATTTAAGACCAGGGAATTTTTAATTTAAACCGTTTGGGTTAGCCCCCATTATTGGAAAGGGTAACATTTTTGAGGATTAATTAGGATATTAGAGATGTCTTGAGAGATTTCTTGATTTCTATTTATTTCAATGCAACAACATAACTAGAAGATTCATTTTAAAGTTAATTATTTTGAATTATTTTGTTTGTTTTGTACCCTTGTTTTCAAAGATAGGAAGACTGATGAAGAAAATATCACGTGTTTTTAAAGTTTATTTTAACCATTGACAGATTCCCTTCCCAATAGGGAAAAAAAACTGTTTTTGGGTTTATTTTGGGTACTTTTAAAACTTTTTTTTAAGAAAAAATTAATCATATTTAAAGTGGAAAGAAAAACATGGTGGCAAATCTACAATACCAGTATGGGTTCCTGTTTTCAGTTCAAGGGATTTTCCTCTTGCAAAGTTATGAAATAATTTAAAACATGGATAAAAACATATGCCCTTATATCGTTACATTTCAATTTTAACCTCTTATTATTTATTTTGGTGTTGCAATAGCGACACCTCTTATGGGTGTTCTTTCATAGGCCAATGATCAATTAATTTTTGATATCTTACTTCTTCTAACCCATAAAGTCTTTTTGTCGCTCATCCCCTTCCACCTGTTTCTTTTTTTTTGTTATATGTTTCGGCATTGTTTGGAAATGATCTTTTTCAAAACGTTTGATTATCCCCACCTCTTGAAAGAAACAATTTAAATTCTTTTGGCTCCTTAACGCCGTACTGTTGTTTGTTTTTTGTATATCAAATACGCATTAGTTATCCAAACATCTAAAAAAAAAGGAAAATTAGGTCCACCACTTGGA
This sequence comes from Lamproptera curius, assembly GCA_029286875.1. Lineage (NCBI taxonomy): Eukaryota > Metazoa > Arthropoda > Insecta > Lepidoptera > Papilionidae > Lamproptera > Lamproptera curius. Next base: position 9,666 of record JAGSMT010001714.1, on the reverse strand, counting down.
CTTCTTCTCCTCGCATAATGTGTTCCAATTGGTCCGAAAACATCGACTCCACCCATACCTTTGATTTCTGGAAATGGAAAGGGCATCTGATGACTTTTTTAAGGCTTATCTTTTTGGGTCCCTTTGCCAATTTTTTTTTTTTCTTTGGGATGGAATTGCCTTTAACAATTTAATTTTTGGTATCTTTCCAAAACAGCAAACTTTAACCTTTTTTAACTCTTTCCATTTCCAATTTCCTTTTTCCTTTTTTTTTTTCTTTTACTTGTTTTCTACGTTCAATATCCCTCTCATCTTTCTTCCTCTGGTTTCCAGTCTTTTTTGGTTTCTTTAAAAAAGGGTAAATCAACGTGATCCTACGAATTGTTGCCGTACTATAAACCCTTTGTTTCAAAAATGTTGCCGGGGGTCAAACTCGAAAAGAAATTATCAAAAACAATGACCAAGGAATTCCATTTTTGAAGTGGGCCTTCACACCAATGGTTTCAACAACATTACTCCCAGTCCTTCTCCAGTATCAGTTTTGCCAGTATAAACTTTAACTGATAAAGGTACCTGTTGGGTTCTGCCCACCGCCTCGTTTTTCGGGTTTTAGCCGGTTGGGGTAAAACCACCCTTTACCGATTCATCTATTGAGGTTGGTTATGGTCTGTTTGACCCGGTTGTTCCCCAACAACAAGGGCCGCACTTTTAACAACTTATCCCAAGTTTTCATCTGTACGACCTTTTGGCCAAAGGTCGGTTGAATGGAAAAATTTCAATTTTGAAATCTTTTGAATGTCATGTCTCATTTCTTTTTCCTACTTGTAAAGGTGGATTATTGACCAATAGTCCCTAATTGTAAGGGTACGTGAATACCCATCTGTAAATAGTTTCAAAAATCCTTCTTTCATTTACTGTAACAGGTTGTCCAATTTCAAAGATTTTCTTGTTCTGAATATATTAGTCTGTATCATTATATTATTCTTCTTAACGTCCAAAAACAATTCGAAATATGTTACTAGTCTTGTTCTGTTTTGGTAAGGTTTCTGGTCAGCGTAACCGGGAATCATCAAAGCTTTCCAGGTTTGAACCTTTTAAGGACTGCTTTTTCCATTCTATTCATCAGAACCGATTCTTCACCGGAAGAAAAGAAAAATCTTGAAAGATTTTCCCAAGCTAGGTAAGGTAATTCTAGTGAAACAGATGGAATCATTGACAGTCTTGGATGTTGAAGGTCTGGGAATTGTGCCAACACGGGATTCTTGTCTTTTCTTCTGCGGCTGAACATTATTTCATCTTTCAGATAACCATGAAGGAAGTTTTCTACGTTAGTACCCTCAGCATCCGACAAATTTTCTTCACCCTTGGGAAAGAAGGCCATCTTGGTAATAAAATTAATTTTTCTTCTTCGATTTGTTTTGCCCCGGAAATTGATTTTCCTTTCCAATCGTTCAAAAAATTTAAAAATTAAAAGTTACGAACAAAATCGAATAACACCGTGGTAATGAAAAGTTTATTGCCCAACCATGTTTGATATTTTTTTCGGTAAAAGGAATTTTTTTTAAAAATGTAAAATTATAATAAATTCAAATCCCATAATTACAATAAAATGAAATCTTACCCGTCCACCCTTTCAATATGAAGATTTTTTTTAATTCAAAAATCCTTTTTTTCTTATTTCTAATAATTTGAATAAACTAAAAATTAAAATTAAAATAAAAAAATAAACCAAAAAACAAATTTTACAAAATTGCAAAGCCCTCAACTTTTATATTTTTTCCATGGGGTGACATCACATTTTTTGGAACACCCAAACAAATTGGGTTTTAACACGAAACATAGGTGGTTTGCCAAAGGTTTCTTTTGGGACCCCACTGGGCAATGTTTTACGAACTTCAAAAGTTTTTCGGCAACAAAAGCTTTGGTAAATCTTCCTTTTTGCAAAAATAAAGGCGAATACAGTTCCTTTGAATGACCCTCGGTGCGGTCATTTTTCCGACGTTCCCATGTGCGTTTTGTAAAGATGTTGAGGCTTAACTTTTTTCAAAATTTAAAATCACTGTCGTCTTGGAGCTTGGTTACCACATCTTTATCAAAGATTCGAAGAAGATAGTCAACAATCTGGAAAATATAGTCAAAAAGGCCATCTTCGCTCCGACGAGGAAGTGGAAATATTTAAACACCCTTTGATCCAGTAAATCGACTCCAATTTTTTTGGTTTGTAGTACAACAATTTCTCAGGTTTTTTGGTGCTTTGGTCCAACCCTTAGTAATAACCATGCTTGAAAATCATGAAAACTATTTTTTTTTTTCTTTGGTCGGGTGATGATAAGGTCCATACTTTTAAATCCAAAATACGGAAGGAGTTCATTCCTTACGTCTAGAATGGTTTAACTCCAGGGCGGTATTTCCCGGGTTTTTTTTTTCAGGTACCCACCAAAACTTAGGTTGCTTATGTTTTTAAAACTTCGTTTTCTATTGGAAAACCAATTATCAGCGGTGACAATTCTGTTAGAATTTTCGATTGGTGCGATAAGGGGCGTAGAACCCTTGAGTTGGTTTGGATAGATGGAGATTTTGGGCAAAGTTTCCCATCTTCGATGAAAACTTTAAGATTCCGGAAATTTTCCGAGAAATATATATGCATTTTAGGGAGCGTTTCTTTCTGTAATGCACATAATTTTTGATATTGTTTTTTTTTTGGCAGTGTTAATTTTGAATTTACAGCGGGATCATGAAGGCCAGCATCCTCATCACACTCCAAGTTCCGATCGAGTAAACTTTTAACAATTATGTATTAAAGACTGAAAAGATCTGAAATAGGGAGCAGGAAAATTCCAATTTTGCGGATGTTTTTTGAATTGACAATGTAAAGCTTTCATTTTAAAAATTATATTTTAATTTTTCTATTCCAAATTTAATTAAATAGTTCATTTGAAGTTTTTGAAATATCTGGCCAGGAGTTATAAGGATATATGTTTTTCATAAAATTAAGTTCCATAGGTACTATCCAATCTGAAGTAATTTTCCACATATATTTTATAAAAACTATTCGTTGGGCTAAAAATTTTTGGAACTAAAGGGAAACCTTCCAACTTCAGTCTTTGTTTATTTGGTATTGGAATTGGAAATTCCGTTTGGTTGGTTTTTTATATTTTGGTTGTAACTTTTAGGTTGGAGGAAAATTGGACAAAATGACAATTAAAGTTTTGGTTTTTGGGTCATAACCTTTAAGGGTAAATCACCAAGGCATTCATATTGCACAATAATCTTAGGTTTAATATCTTTAATTATAATAGATACTTAAAAAGATAAACCAACCAGAAAAATAATATTTTAAATTTAACTGAGATCAACGAAATCCATTTTGTCCATAGTATATGGACAAAATGGATTTAATACCACATACGGACTAAATGACAACACGGCAAACATATAAAATTACAAGCAAAGCCTCACAAATGAACCAGCTTGGTTCTTTGACGAAACGTCGCTGCAAGAAGCGTGGGCCCAATGTGAACATTTTAAACACCGCAACCAGTCTTCTCCAGGTTTTGATTGCGGAATAAAGATCGTTGCAATAAATGCATGCTAATCCTCTTCGTCATCTTGAGCATAGTTTGGACAATTTTCTTCTTCGCTGTCTTCTTGAATATGGTTTTGGTAACCTTTCGTCTCTTCTTCTCTGAAGGAGCTTTAGGTTCATTTTTTGCCTTAATTTCTCTCATATTGGAGTAGAAGTCAAAACTAAAGAGGTTTTGTTGTTTCTTTGGTTTACGTTTGCTTTGGCCACTTACGTAAAGTCGTTGTGGACAGGAGATATTACTCAATAGGCACTGCTAAAATATGGATGAGGGATGTTCTTTCATTACCTATATTATAGATGGAGATTTTCGATTTGCAGCAGGTAAAATAAGGCCTTGACCAGTGTTTGCTGTTGAATTTTCAGCTGGTTCCGTAGAGTCGGTTGTTGGAACTGTCGTCACTTATTGTCAGGTGTTACGGCGCAGATTATTTGTTGCTGAGTTTCAGAAGTTTGGAGATCGTTCGTTCCAGAAGTGACAACAACTCGTCTGGCTGTTGTGTCGAGGGTCCTAGCTATGGGAACTGGAATAGGACATATTTGGTGATGATATTGCATATTGGAGGTGTCTTCCAGTGGAATGTTTTAGTCTCTGCAGGTTCTAACATATGATCAGGAAATATTTCAGGGTTTAGAGGCCAAATCCCTGTGCTTTTAAATCATTACAACCATTTTGCACTGAGCTGCTACCATAAGCTTCTTTGAACAAGCCAGCAATTTGAGAATTGTGTAACAACTGACGTCCTAGGTGTTGTTTAGCCATTGAATGTCTCTTGGTTGAAATATGTTTTCAAAGCGCGAAAATGAGACATCCAAAGGCTGGAGACGATGAGTGCAATGTGGAGGTAGACACAGAATAATAATGCCGTTTTGTTTCGCTATATTCTAAAATTTCAAGCCCTTTGTGGCTTACATGCCCGTCAACAATCAATATAACTTTATCGTCAATAGATGATTTACTAAAAGTTTGAAAATGTTTGAGCCATTTCAGAAATAAATCCGTTGTCATCCATCCTGATGGTTGAGCTACACCTAAAGTGCCAGGAGGTGCTGCATCGACTAATTCATTTTCATATTTTTCCTAGAAAATATCATCATCGGCGGAACATAGGTACCAATAGCATTTACACAACAAACAACAGTGGTGTTAGTTCCACGTTCTGCGCTAGTTATTACGCCAACTTGCTTCCTACCAGTAGTAGCCAATATCTTTGGGGTTTTGTGTACAGTAGACAGGCCTGATTCGTCAGTATTATAAATTCTGTGTTGCCTAATGTTCCTCAGATTCCAGCAGATGTCCGTAAATCTCAAAAACTTATTGACTTGAGGTCGATTAAAACGAAAACGAAGATTGAAAGCCTGAGCACGAGCAGCTGAAGTAGCTTCTGGTTTGCGTAAAGAAATATCTTTATTTCGTCTCAAAAAATCCTTCTAACCATTCTTGTCCAGCTTTTCGTTTTGCGGATTAAATTTGTGAGCAAAACCAGTTTTTCAGCCAACTCAAAAGCTAATTCTTGAACAGACGTTCGTGTCAGTCCAAACAAACGAGATTCAAGTAATTTCAAATGTCAACTAATTTTCTTTCACATCAGGGTGTAAAAATAGTTTCCAACATCCTAGACCCTTTGCAGAGGACTCCAAAGTTTGTTACTATTCAAGCATGTCTTCTTAGTGTTGCTTGTGGCACTCCAAATGTCTTCGACGCTAAAAGCCAGCCCATTTTATTACTGCGGACTGCTTCTATAGCTTTACGCATTGATTCCTCACTCCAGATTGACTGATCAGTCTTGCGCTTATAATTACGCGGCATTGTTATATCTGTAAAGAAATTAACAGCTGATTAACGAGAAACTGGTATTGGGTAATCTAGCAATGAACTTATTGAGTTCTTATGGACAAAACGATATACCTATGTCATTTTGTCCATTACATTGATGTCATTTTTGTCCAAAAGCGTTATTAAAAACAAAATTCAACAAAAAATGCAAAATGATTATTATTTTTACGAAAAAAAACTATTTGATCGCGAAATAAATACTTAAGGGATGTAAAAACGTAAAAACCAGATAACATTATGAAAAATAATATTATTACACAAAAACGCCCCAATTAAAAAAAATCGTAACTTCCAAAGTTTATCTTCGGCCTTTGACAACCCAAAATGAAAGATTTGTGCGGAGTTCATTGTTTTGACAGGTTAGTTTACTGGCTGGAGTCACGTGGATGTAGTTGTCTTTGGGGACTAAAGCACAGAATTTGGAAAATATCATGCCCGGTCATTTTGTCCGTATATGTCATTTTGTACGTTTTTCCCCTATGTATTTTAAACGTTGAACGCCACGTTAAAATATACTACTTTTCATTAGCCAGTGGCTCACCGGTGAGCCAAACCTTACTGACCATTGAGCCACGGGTCACCGGTGAGCCACGCGAGACTTAGACTGTAACCTTTTTTTAAAGGCCACTGGCATTTAAATCGTACATAAATGTTTGGGGGTGAGCCACGCGGCCCCTCAAAACAACATTCCAACTTTGGTTTAAAAGATCCTGTTAAAGACTTAGAATTTATTTTTACAGTTTTCATACTTTGTAGGGTTAACCTCAACCTAACAAATAAAATGTGTTGCTTTAAAAATTATACGGGTTTTTGCAAAAAAAACAATTATTTATTAGGTTTTTAATGTATTTTTAATAATAAAATGAATTTAAATTAAGGAATTAAATTTTTCTTAATTAATATGGCACAAGTTTCTCGTGGTCTTATTTTTTATCTAGAACAATTTTACATTTAAAAAATATAATGTATGTATTAATGAGTTATTAAAAGTATAAAAGAAGATTTAAGAAATGAATTTTATTAAAGATTCCAAAAAAGCCAAGGTTTGTTTTGGACATGGATGCCAAAGGTCAACAATTTTTTTTTTTTTAGTTTTCGCAGCTTTTGCTCCCAATAATTTATATTGTTTTATAAACCACCCTTTGGCAGGGTTGTTTGTTTTCGCAGGACCCCTGTTTTAGAGAGGGTATTGCTTTGACCTTTTTGGTTCCTTTGACGGGTGCATTTTTCGGGTTTTGGGACACAAGTGTTTTAAGATTTTTTTCTGAAATTTGGACTATCTGGATTTTCTTATTTGTCGGGTTTTATACAATGTCAAAAGCAGGAAAATTGGATGTTTAATAAAAATGAAGCCAGTTTTTATAAATCCACTTGAAGTCTTTTCGCAAAGGACGCATTGATGTCATCTTGATCTGATAAACCAACAGCACCTTTATTTTATTGTGTTTTAATTATTCTTTTTTTAATACCCTTTCCACGCTTTTTAATATTACACTTTCAGTGCTTTGTTAGAAATACTAACACGTCCCTTTTATCTTTTCCAACTTCAAAGGGATGCCATCTTTCATTTTCCTTAGAACTTTTTCCTCTTTTTTCAGTTTCTTCAAAACAACATCTTTGGAAATATTTTTCATTCTTTTCAAGAGTTCCCACCAAATGTGTTTCTTTATTCAATAATTTTCAACTAATTAGTTACCCAATTGTCGGATACAAAGTATGACCTTTTTATTTAAAAGTTCAGGAAACATAAGTCCATAAACCACATTTAAGGAGAAGTTTTTGGAAGATCACCACCCATACAAGAACTTTATACGTTAGCCAAAAGGGTGCAAAGTTTGAATTCTTTAATACCGAGGTTCCTTTTTATTATAATCGCCCGAAAATTATTCCTTCCTCGAAACGGCGACTTTCCAATGCACAAGTCTTCAGATGTTATAAGTGATTTCGATAATTATTGTTCAACATATTATAAGACGGCGAACACGATGGGAAGTTCATCACTTTTATTAGCCCTTACCTGTTAACCTAAAGTGGGCCTAAGCAAAAATTTCAAAACGGTTTGTGACATTATAGTAGTGGAAAAGGGTGACCTATTACTTCATCTGTTGACCAAAATCTTGCAAACGCGGAGGTTTTACTATTCCCATAAATATAATTAATCCAAAAAATGTCTTAATTTCTGTGAGGTTAGTTGGATACCATTTTCAAGCCGTAAATTTTGAGGCTTCATTAGATATAGCAATTTGAATAGCAAATTTTAGTACAATCAACCTTTTTGAAATTTTGTCCGGAAAACCATTAGCCCGAAGGAGGGATTTGTTATCATTGTATTACGAAAAATGCGGGAAGCCCTGGAAATTCGGTATGGAAACCTTACGCCGTTTACCAACTGGTGAAGTCCACTTAGGGTCGGCGTACAACCCAAACAATAAGCAAAATGTCTTGATTCTTATAAATTAATTAAGAACCATCATATCTATCAAATTTATTAAAAACACAATAAGTGCCCCCAATTAAAGCCAAACAAAATATGTATGTTAATATCATTTAATTTAATTAGAGACAAAATAATGTGTACCTTTTCGATAAATACAATAAAACCCACTAACCTTGGAGATATCGGGAATCAATTTATTTCGCCGTCACTTTTCCTGACCCGGAAAGCAGAATAAGTCGACGTTTTTTTTGAGATGTAACCATATTAAAATCATCATCGTCATCGTCTTCGGCCAAAGTAAAACTTTTGCTCAAAAGGGTTATCTCGACCTTTTCTTTATTTCCAAATCTTCAAGGAAATAAAATCTTCAAATATATTTTTATCCATTATAAACCAATAGTAAAAAAAATTACTTTAGTAAAAAAAGAAGAATATGGCAAGAAATTGCGCATGAGTTACTCGGTTGTTGCAAATTCAAACGGTCGAATTGATTTGGAATTTTATGCTGGGCGACTGCTGATGCAGGCGGGTGGCGGGCGGTGAGCTAACCGGACCCCCGGGCCCCCGCAATAGTAACAACTGTTTCATTCCGAAGGGCCCGCGGTTCACCGGTGAGGTAATTAACAATTAAATGCAAAATTTTTAGCGCAAAATGTATATATTTTAATGATAAATAAAATTCATCTTTTTTAGGAATTAGATACAAAAAATACCTTATTAATGAAAATTGAAATAAATATAATTTTCGCTTTAGTTTAACCGATTTTTAACGCGGCCTTACACGGTGAGTCTGGGTTTCAACGTGTTAATATAACTCCTTCTTTAAAAATTTTGTATATTATTAAATATTTCACTCCATTATTATGGGATAATTGATCCAATGTAAATGGATTCCACCAATTTTTTTTCAATAAAGACAACTATACTTGAAATTGTTTTAATTTTATTGAAAGATGACGAAAAATTTCCCACCGAGGTTGGTTTCTAGGATTCTTCCATTTCCCAGTTTTCCTTTCCCAAAGGTGTGGCAGCAATGTTAAAAATCAATTATGTAAGGCCCTCCGCACATGGAGCTACTTTAAAAGGACGGAATTAATCAGTAATTAGAATTACAAACGGTTATAAAACCTTTTATTTCGACACATTTCCACATTGCAAGGTTTCAGTCACTCCTGTTATTTCTACTACCAAATAGACACGTGCGAAAAACCTAGCAAGGGGAAATATTGGAAGCAATAAAAATGTCGAGTGGATCGAGCGAAGATGACTATATTATCATCATAACAGACGCCGAAGGAATCGACGCAGATTTTGGATTCACCCATATATCCAAAATAATTGAGTGAACTGCAGATTGTTAGTTGCAGCACGAGAGCTGCGTGAAACAGATAATAAATTTGTGGGATTCTATAGAATGTCCAAAGATAGCTACGTACATTCGGTACAGTTATTAGCTCCTGCTATTTGTAAAAAAAATACTAACATGCGGGAATGCGTGGGCGCAAAAGAAAGAATTTTAATAACGCTAAGGTAAGATTTCTATTTAATTATTAGTGATTCCAAGGCTCTGTCCACCCCCTTCTGGGAATCACGGACGAGAGTATATAAATGTACCTATGTATTTAATTAGGAGCAAGGTTAACTGGCCTTGCTTCCACCCTTAGAATTTACCCCCTGGGAGCCCGGGTCTAGTAATTTCATAAATTTCCAATACAAAAAATTTACCATAAATTCTATAACAAAACCTTGTTATGAATTATTAGATCAGCGGTTCCCTAAGGCAAGATACTAATTTAAATGAAACACTGATCTAAATGTTGCTACAATTGA
>JAGSMT010001709.1:0-42050 GCA_029286875.1 Lamproptera curius | reverse complement strand
TTAAAAAGAAAGGAAGGACATCACAGCATTACTCAGTTTGAACGACAATAAGTTGCTTGTGCAGAAATGAACAGTCATATTTTAATGTGTTATAGACCTCCCTCTGGTGATGTTGGACATTTTATAATATATGGAGGATACTCTAGAAAAATTATTAATTCAAAAAGGATATTGTTGTATGTGGGAGACTTTAATATAGACATTCTAACTGATTCACGCACATTGCAGTTTGTTAACTCTATTTAAAGCTTCAATCTTCAATGTGTTTTAATGAACCTAGATTAACACCATCTTGTCCTCTTGTATTGATAATGTGTTTGTAAATGCAAAGTTATAGATCAGGCTGTCTTAAGCGGTATTCGTTTAGATCATAAAGCCTTAAAATACAGATCCCTTTAAGTACTCCTAAGTAACTTTCCTATCTTGTATAGACCTATTACCAGGAACAGAATTAAACAATTTAAGTATAATGTAAAGCTAAGCTTCCAAACCTAAAATTGACTTTGGATCCTGATAAAGACTTTGGAGCATTGTCTAATATTATTTCCAGTGAATACAATGCTGTTTTACTAAGAAAGTTATACAAGTAATAAAAACTGAATTTCAGTGACTGGGCTACTATGAAATTAAGATAGCAGGGATTATTTATATTGTTTACGATCAAAAATCATTAACATCTAATGTAAAATTCCATAACTATGTGAGAATGTACTCAAAAATATTTAAACAAGTTTGTTTTGATGGCTAAGCAGATACATTTAAATCATAAAATAAAAGTCATCCTCTAATAAAATCAAGACTACCTGGCAAGTTATTAATACGGAAACAGGTAGAAACACAAAACAGAGAATGACCTAGAACTAAATGTACAGGAGTAAAACTGTTAGCTGAAGGCTGAGGTAGCTAATAGGTTCAAAATACTTTACAAAACATAGCTCATGAAACTACAAAACACTTAAATTCTGAGTTCTGATTCAGCCGTTTCACATCTAAAATTATTGGATAGACAATGTTTCCTGATTTTTAATTTTGTAATATTAGCCCTATAGATATAGTGAAGGCGTTTAATAAAATAAATAAAAAGAAAACAAGAAGACTTGTGGGGTTTATCAACATGGGCAATAAATTTAATAATTCAAGATATATCCCCCATATTGGTTAATATATAATGCATCTATAAGTACCTGAATTCCACAATGAAATTCAGTAAAATAGTACCAGTCTTTAAATCAGGGTTGTACAGTTAATTTGAAAATTATAGACCAATCTCTATACGCAGCACTTAGTAAAATTTTTGAAAAAATATGTTAGAACAACTTTTAGTACTTTTATAAACATGATATTTTAAGTAATCCTAATTTGGCTTACCAAGGTAGGTCAACAGTAAATGCTGGTAAAGTTGGTCTCTCATGTTCTACAGGCATGGAAGATCGCTGCGATTCTGTTGGAATCTTCTGTGATCTTTCAAGGACTCACTTGTAGTGGACCATGACATATTAATCAATAAGCTAAAGTATTACGGTGTACGCGGTTTGGTCTTGATTTTCTATCTTCATACCTACGCAATAGAAAACAATATGTAAACTAAATGACACTCTGTCATCTGACTCCCTTGTGTTGGATGGGTGTCCCCAAAGTACAATTTTGGGACCTTTTCTGTTCCTGGTCTATAATGACTTGCCTCTGGTAGTGGAGAGGCTGTCCAGTTGTCCTTTTGCAGATGACACCTCTCTACTGCTAAGGGTAAAAAAATACCATAACGTTGAGATAAGAAATAGGGCAATTGATATTGTGTCAAACTGGTTTGCGTCCAATAACAGTACTTAATGCAGAACAAAACTAAATGCTTACGTTTTACTCTTTGTAAGTTACCAGATTTTCAAAATATAAAGTTGACAATGAGGTCATTCCTTCACGTAAGCTCTACTACATTTCTTGGATTTTCTATTGATTCCAAGATGAGTGGGAGCTCATATTGACAAACTCTCTGAAGCTAAGTTCACAATCTTTGCCTACGCAGATTAGGCAGCTAACTGACGAAGGCAACTGCAAACTAGTTTATTACGCGTACTTTCCAGCCTTATGTCCTATGGATTATTGTAGGGATCTGCAGCCGGTTTGAACACAATATTTATACTACAAAAACAGGCTGTTAGGGCAATCTACAATCTGGGTTCACGGAATCTTTACGTAATGTTTTAATAAAACTGAAATTTAACTTTACCCTCGCTATAAATATTTGAAAATAATATGTACGCGTCAAAATATTCATATGCTGCTAAAAGATATTAGGCCGCGCAGAGGTCCGAATTGAGCCCTAGAGCTACCAGATTTAGACTGACCCGAGACAAAAATCTTTCATGTATAATAGTATAAGAATGTATAATAAATTAAATGCCTGCCAAACGCAACTAGATGATTCGAGCTTTCGTAAAGTTGTCAAAACAACGCTTATAGAAAAAGCTTCTATTCTGTAATAAGATTATATTGAGGACCAAGATGTGTGAAATAGTTTATATTCTGCTAATCCGTAACTTAAAAAAATGTATTGGTCAAAATTTTAATACTAATATTTAAAAAAAAGGAAGTTTCTTTTCCGGTTCTTCTCTGGACAGGTGTGAGTTTGTGAACCGGTGGTAAATGGATAATTTTTGACTTCTAAGTGCTCAGTAGAGCCTAAATTGAATAAATGATTTTGACTTTGACTTTGACTTTAATCTTTTAGTTCAGTATCCTCCCCAGCCATTAGGGACCGAGTCAACGCCTTTTTGTAATCTATCCGGTGGCGCCTTCCAAGGCTACAATTCCAGTTTCAGTGAGTTGGGGAGTTGTATTAATAGTACTTCTATCTTACTATGCTTTCATCTACAAAACCTACCTCTCGTTCCAGGCTAACAAATACCATAAAATAACAAACTTTTTAAATATTATGGGTGATTTATAAGTACATATAATATACATTTACAATGAGTTCAAGGTTAAGCTATTTTATTTATCATGGCGTTAACAACACGTAAATATGTTGCCGACCCATATGTTTAAGACACAAAATTTATTTTCAACTTAATACGTATATAAGTAATGAGAATATTCAAGAAATAACACTTTTATGTGATATATACAAGGTTAAAATATTTGACTAACATCAGAAAAGTTCCTAAAGCATTCAGTAATATTTTAACAAACTGAAAAAATTCTGAATAACAGGTACAATTTACAAAATATTAAAGGAGCCGAAAAAAATATTTTACGTGAGAGTTACTATTTTGGCGTCATTACAAGAAATTAATATATTTATATAATAATATATTTAATATATATATTAATATAAATTTAAATAATATAATAATATATTATTAATATATATATATATATATTAATAATATATTATACGACAACTCCATTATCTACTACACAAAAATCAAACGCCTTATCACTATGTAATAAAGGTCCATTTCCTAATATAATTATAAACTATTAAATTTTGGCATGTATCACAGGTGCGCGCGCATCTGGAATTTTCACTCTCATAATTTTTTCAGTTAGATTTAAAGAAAATGATTTTTAATTTTTGAAATTTTTCATATTTACATCATTTGACATATTTCAGCCCCAATAAATATATTAAGTAGTCCTTCAAAATCTGTAATGGTATCTAAATTCAAAACCATTCCGGAGGCTGTATACACGTTTTAGAATGTAGATACATTGTGTTATTGTTTAATTTTACATACTCTGGCGCTGGAAACCAGGCTGTTATCCTTGATATTCTGCAAGGTATTGCATAATATTATTCATTTTTTACTTTTGACATATTTAAAATCCCCTCACTGGGGAATATGGTATCACCAACGCGCTTTTACCCTACTGTGAGACTTAGGACAATGGTGTCCCGTTTGCCAGTATTACCTTTGGCTGGGAGGCCCTTCAAACCGGAACACAATGGTGTTTTCACTTTTTTTCTCCTTTACCGGTGAAATAGAAGCCACCGTGGTGGGTACATCCATAGACGGTCCTGCTGTAAAAATGGGCTTCACCTGCCAGTGCTGTGGGACATAAATCGAGTAAATTTGGTATCTATGGTAATGTTAAAACAAAACTAAAAGTGGGTATTTTATGATTTTACAGTTTGCAAACTGTACGCAGGTGAAGTAGAGACAATGAAGTTCAATATGTAAAATTTATCATCATCATGGCTTCATAAAGCTATAAAACTTTATATGTGTCTTATGATAGGCACATACAATTAAAATAAACCATTGTATTATCCATACTAATAATATTATAAATGAAAGTAACTCTGTCTGTCTGTCAGTCTTACTTTCCTATAAACCTATTGAAAAACTGATTTCGATAAAATTTGATATGTACTTAAAATAGACAGTACAGGGTGAGCAAGGGGTTTACATAGGGATGGAAATCAATGTAAGAATTCGACATCCTCCATGTAACAATAGCCATATAACTTTGCATCTACTCATAGGCACATATAATAAAACACAACAGATAATACTTATTTGTGTGTGGCCAGGTGATTGATTAAAATTCAAATATCTTTAATATTTAATATAGAGGTGCTTAACACTCTTAATTGATTATCAGGGACACCACCGGTTACAAGAATGGGACCTTCAGCCTGCAGAAAGAACCGACTGAAACTCAAGTGGGCCCTTATTTTTCCTTTTAAGGCGAAATCAAATATATGCATCCGCCTGCTAAGCTACAACGGTTCTATCAGCACACGTATGTGAATTTGAAAAAAATCTACAGCGGTATTCTGTTAACAGGCTGTGTGTTATCGTTTATAAATTCATTTATGTTATAATAACCTACAACACATAACGTTCCTTCTACACTACTTTTAGAATTTTGTAATAGTTCAATTTCTAAACGTTTACTGGGATTATGTGTTGTAAGCGTGCTTCATTGTTCATAAAAAGACACACTTATTCTTACATGATCTAGTTGCTGGAAGAATTAAATTATGTTTAATTTCTAGTATTTATATTGTGTGCATCACAGTGTTTAATCATTTCTTTTTTTGCATGTCAGGTTTTTCAATTTGTATTGAAGTTAGTGTTTCGTCTCTAGGAACAATTTTTAAGGAGGTAATGGCCAGGTTGTAAACCGCTCAGATAACTCGTTTTGGAGGACGAAGATCATGACTAGTATTATCCGCCACTTCCCATGATGAGAATATATAAGACCATGCTGTAGGAAATGACTAAATTATACTAACCGGGCCGTCTCCACGTCAGTTATTTTGTCTGATTTTCTTACGACAGCGCGCCTGCTGCGCCTGGATTGTTCGACGGTCTATTAATATGAGATTCCTGCAATCTGGTATCTATTATTTCCAGAAACACGGTGACTCAACAATAACTATCTTCCTCATCCTATACGACACTTACATTGCATATGGTCTCTTACATTTGGAGTCATAAATTGTAATACTTTGTCTTCTTCTGGTTCCAGTAGCAAATTATTGACATGACACTAAACGGTACGCCCTCTAGAAAATGTGTCATTATTTATTGATGTATGTTTCAACGCACAAAATGCAGGAAATATACCAGCAAATAATACTATCTGTTCCGTTTATTAATAACATTATTAAATCCATTTTTATTGATGGGAAAGAAAAAGGCAAGAATAGACCATGGCAGCAGGACACCCATATATCTTGAGAGCCAGAGTCCCCACCTTCACGTCAACCTTCCTACTACAGGTTCGGTGGGTCAAGTACTGAAGACAGAAGGTGGGTGCAGCGTTTCTTTAACAATATATTTATCTAGTAATATTATAAGTAAAGGTATACTGCATAACATTCAGTGTCTAAACCAATTAATCAATTTTACGGTAAATTTGATAATTACCATTTGTAGTATCTCGGCTTGGACAACAGAGTTATAAGTGGTGTTTCAGCTATTTTATATTACCGACTATGCAGGATGACATAAAGGACGCATAAGTTAGGACTTACACCATTTTACAACATTTCTAATGTGTATTTAACATCATCGGCTAATGCTGTAAAATTTTTGTGTCTAATAATAGACCAAAACTTTTCAATTCTTTTATATTATACAGCATATTTTATGTACACATTGGGGTAATTTCTACAGCTCACATGAGCCAAGTCGCAGGTAATAGATGGTCACTTATACGGAGATGAAGTATTAAAACGCGTGTGCCGTCGTGACTTTTTGCCATTCAGCCCAAGGATACACGAAGTTATTTATCACCTGCAAATGTTTCTTGAAGCGCGGAGGATAAACTGAAACGGTAATATAAGAAATGTAAACTGATAACAGCGTTTTATTTAATCTGTATGAAAAACTGAGAAATAAAGAAAATATTAATTAGACTTTCTCTGGTTTTAAACTTCTTGTTAATGGGTTATGTGTAAATCATTTAGTATTACAAACTCGACTGGAATATATAGCTTAAAGGTAATTTAACATAAAGTGTGCCATCCAGGAAATGGTGGTAAAACAAACACAGTCAGATAGTACCAGACATTTCTTCTGGTTTTCGAACTATTCCAAATGAAAAACAGATGGTCAGCAGATCTACAAATAATATTGTTATTGATCGAAAAAAGTTGAGCGGCGGAGTGTAACAAAGAAAGGTTCGTTAGCAGTACCGGCGACAAGTTTGGCGCCAATTGCAAAATTTCTCTCTGCTGTGGCGGCCGACGCGCCCGATTTATTGAGTTGATGGTCCCATGTTCAAAAATGGCTTTTCTTTAAATTTTAATTTTGGTCGTGGATCATCAGATTTTTCTTTGAGATGTGTATTACATTTTGCGGGGCAAGTGATATTAAAATATTTTTTGATATTGTTGTAATCTCTTATACTCGTAATAATTTTCTTTACTGCAATAAAAAACTCTTTCTTCAGAGATAATGTTATCAATAAATCAAATTAAACAGAAAACTACAGAAAAGCTTATAAAGAATACGTACCTTAATTTACTTTCCTAATTAGTGTTTTAAACATGACGACAGATTTAATCACGCAACAGCAATCAAAACCCAACCGCGAAACTTTGTATGACGGTCCCAGATAGCAAGCGCAATACACAGATATTTGTTCGTTATGCGCATAGAAATATTAAGACATGAATGGCTTTGAGTGTGTTCGTTAAGCTCGAGAAAAAACTGTAGACTCCTCAATAAATACAGATCTGCATTCTGAAACTTACGGCGTCCGTTTACTTATTAGCCGGGAGGTATTGAGGCAGCATGTACGATTTCTTTCTAAGAGAGAACTTTCCAAACTTTCATTATATTACATTGAAACGCTTTTCTCTCGTGATGGTTCAAATATATATTTTAATATAATTGGAAAAAATGTCATATTAAATATTAACATACTTAAAAGAGAGCTTCTTTTAGTTATATAAAATTACAAGATTAAACGTAAAGTTTTTTATATAAAAGCACATGTTATTTCAACAGTCCAGTACTCAAATTACATTGGCTACATTTACCTAAAAACTAAGGAAATCTTAACGGAAGAAATAAATAAACGATACGTACGTATATAAATGGTTGTAGTTTGTGTATTCATTTATAATTATTACTTATAATTGTTGATGTTATTTTTATGTCAGTATATACCAAACTGTTATAATTGGTCCGTGGACAATTAATCATCTATGCACTCAGTTTATGGCATAATGACGTCTTATGTCATGTGGTATAATTAAAACATGCACACTTATTACTACCATTCAATAGATGTCTTCAGTGAAATTTAATTTTTTCGTAGCTTTTTAACAAACTATAAAATACAAAATTACATGACGCCACAATGGCTCTATAAACATTGTCCTTTTACCCCCACTATATATACATAAACACTATAATTGTCTAATTTTATGAAAAATAATTAAAAATATAATAACTTATATTTTTCCTGTTTTTGTTATTTTTAATTAGCTCTTTCACTGAATTGTTAGCCGTTTTCGAGCATCATTGTTGGTACAAGGAAAAATATTCTCAAACTTTAGCAAAACAGTTGAGCTATAACTATATCTTGCATGAACATTTTATAAAATAACCCAGGTATTAACAGGACGTTAAGAATGACACGACCTCGATATTCAAAATTCAGGCAAAATAATGAAATTAAACAACAAAACCGTGTAATAATTTTACGTCTTTGTGAACCTGAGCTAGAGAAACTGAGTATTTAAGCCACCAGAAATAAGGTTTTAATCGCTAACAATAATAGGTTCATTTACTTCACCCCAGACAAATTCTATCAATGATCGAAAAGGTTTTCAAGGGTTTAAAGCAAGTTAGCTGGTATTTGCATTCTTTATTTAGTCACTCTCCATAAGTGCTATATGATTTTACATTGCTCCTTGATATAAATTCATTTGCATGCCACGGAGCACCTAAGTTCAGTTAAACCAGATATATAGAATTAAATACACAAAGTAGAAAATAAATTAACATATGAAAGCCAATTATTTGTTTACTTTGGTAACCTGAAACTAAAATGTAAAATAACCTAAAAATATATAATTCATGTGTATTTTCAGAATTGAACAAAATAATACTAATTCAGCACCAACCTTTAATGGTCTTCCACTATAGCCAACAACATTGCATCATCCTCCCACATCATCATCTCAGCCCCTTATTGCCACCTCTCACGACAGACATGAGCCTCTAATAACAGCCACTGCCTTCTATCTTCATTTCTTCTCTCACATCCCACACTAGCCACGCACGAATGTACCAGTCCATCATGCCACCTTTGCATCGCACTCACCACCACGTTTATCGAGCATCGATCTTTACTCGACTTTTGAACTCAACAGGTCTTACCAATTCTGCAGCTTATGAGACCGAGCTGCCTCTGTGACGTGACTTTAGCTACTTATCCGTCTGCTGTCTTACTGAGCTACGTCGGTGACTCTGTTTCTCAACGGATCACATCTTTTTGATACGGTTATACGAGATTACTCAAGCATAGACAGTCTAAACTGCTCTGCAAGCTTTGTAACGAAAAGGAAAAATAAAATACTGGGAGAAATTTGTTATAAGTGTAGTCTGTGACGGTTGAACCTTAATAGATACATATTAGTTATTAAATTAACATTGCCGCTTATATATTTGGCATACATTTGATGCCGTAATGTTATATATATTATATATATATATATATATATATACCTATCCATAATACTTTTGCTTTTTCCATATCTCCTTTTCCTTTGTAAAAATTATGCCAATACAAACGTGCATGCAACTTTAACACGAAAACACCCATTTCTTAGCCTGTGCTTACGTTTGTTCAGAACTAATTTCGTTTGGGAAGCAGGCTAAGATATTTTGTTTTACATTGCCCTTTGCACGGTACGCTTTAAAAACTCGTGAAAACATCGTGTTGTTATTTTAAATTTAAGCCGTGTTTTTATTACTTGCTTTCTTTCTTTCTATTTAAATATTTCTGACTAATATTAATCCTATGTTGAAGGTTGGTCAGTTTATAAGATTAAAAGACCATTTTTGGCTATATTACAGATGTTTAAAGGTATGAATTATATATTGTGAAACCGATAAAAGATGCAACGAACGGGAGCGTAATAATTATTTTTGGTTGTTCTGATTTACACAATGCACATTAGATTCACTTTTTGCCAGATTCTTTGTGATTGTCTTACGACATTTATATTTAACCTCTACAAATTTTCAGTGTGTAGTTGTGTCTACTTTTTCCGCCGGACAAACAACAAAGACTTTCTTTCACCCTTAACATAGAAATAAAAGCTACTTTTACTTCACGTTAATCGATACCTTAAAGTCTGCATGATACATATTTTAGACATTATATTATTGGAATTTGGTAAGCCGTAAGTCCTTGTGATAAAACATTGTTGATTTACTTATCAAGATGACTCTCAAGAGCTCATTATTCTAAAAGCCTTCATGCCATAATATTTCCACACAGAAATAGGTGGTGGTTTTACCACCTTCGTCGGATCTAATAATTTAAAAAAATTATTCCAGTGATATAAAAATAAACTCATATATAAGTTTTAGTCAAAGCAATATTTACAGTTAAGAAAATGAAAAGATGTGTCAAATTTAGCTTTAAAACTATATTGGTTATTCAGCTCATATAAATAGGTAATCTTGCTGCCAAAAAAAAATTCAAACGCAGTAATGAACCCTTAAAAAAAAAACCAACCTCTAAAATTATAGATTTGTTAACAGTTGTTACTAAATTTTGAAATAATCTTTAAAGAGTAATAATAATAATATAAATAAAGGGTACTTTGAAGGCATGGCATTTTGTCTATGTTTAAATAGGTTCGGTAATTTATACTTAATGATCCCTTGTCCACGGACAAATTATTATATTCCTGGAATACAATATTTTTATCCCCAGATTCTTTTAAAATTTATATTGGCATTAAATTGTTATAATTGTCTTAAGTGTCACCATTATGATTATACACTATTGCTTTGCCACTGAAAAAAGCATTCATAGTATTCCTTATATTAGTTAAAAAATATATTTAAGAGGCTTTAACCTCCTTTGGTACATACATTTTGAGTATCTGCAATGCCGAATTTTCTTATATAATACGATATTAAGTGCAACAACCTGCGCGCTGGGACACGTAAATTCAAACACTTTGATTCGAAATTCAGCTCTGAGGGGCCATGAAAAGAATGTGTTGCAGATAAATTGTATTGCCAACGGTTTATGCTGCTGTGTTACCAGCAGGTGAAAGGAGGCTTTTATGCACGGTGCTATATTCAACATAGACAAAATATTTATAGATTTATGTACAGAAACCTTCAAATCAACAGTGGAATCATAGAATTTGAGATTGGCTTTGATGTTAAGAAACTAATTCAATTAACCATAAAACAATTTTTTATTCAATACTTTATAAGCAGATAAAATATTAAAAAATATTATATCAATACGTCTTCTAAATGTGTTATAAATACACAATCAGTCATAGAAATACGTCTTTTTCAAAAACACGTCAATCCGGCCATTCATTTTAACTGCCGTACATGAACAAAGCGCTGATTACTGAGATTGACATCCCATCTGGTCGGTGAATTAAACCAACGTTCGTCTTCACCAAACGCTAACTCTAGAACCTTGTTGTGCATCAACCATCCGTTGCTTCTTTCAGCTGGTACCACTTCACCGAAAGTATTCGTTCCTTTATTTTGGAGGATTGGTTCTTTGACGGATAGATTCGTAACTAATTTTACGTGCTCCATAGCTCGTTGAGCAACGTAGTTGTGGATGGTGTAGAATCATTACCTTTCAGCACGGTATTAGGCCATCACAGGGATGCCGCATTGACTGAAGGCCCTCATCTTTAAACGCTACTGCTGATATCAACGATATTAATAAGTTTCAAACTTAAAAACTACATTGATATCCGCCTTCACTGCAAAATAGTTTTACACTGGATACTTGTGCCTTTTACTATGATTGTTAAAGATGTTTATGACTGATGTTTTCAAAGTCTGTAAGACTCACTTACTGCTGCTTGCGCTCAGTGAGCCACGATACTGCCATGAGCACGTAGGCACGTTGTCTTTTCACTTTCTCCTCTCTTGCCAATCCGACCCGCGTTCTATAACAGATTAAAACATTATTAAATATAACATTTTGTTACTTTTATAACATTAATGTTCTAAATAAACTAACGATTCCAGTAAATTTGCTTAGATAATATAATAAATAAATAAACCCACTTAACAAGTTTTTTTTTAAAATACGACTTTTTAAGTCAGCAGGGGCCACTGGATTTTACATTAAATTCCTGCAGTTCGCATTCTCGGGAACGATTACACTTTTCCTCGTAAACTGCATTGAACTCCGTTTATCTGTTATTCTCACTTTATTTCCTGCCAGCCGGAATAAATTCAAAAGCAAAAAAAAATTAACTGCCTCCAGCCTAGTGGTGTGGGCGTGGCACAGGTCATGGGTTTCCGGATCACAGGGACTGTACCATTTAGTGTTGTTCCCTAGTTGGATTTAGAGCAATTGGGACTCCCAGCCCGCATTGGGCCAGCTACGTGGTGGGATGCGATTCCCAAAACTCCCACCCTATGGATGGGTGTGTCTTAGACTATCAGGAGGCTGATGACGATCTTAATAGTCACATACTAATTTATAAATGCAAAAATAAACAATCTGTCCATCTGCCCGTCTTTACAGTCTAAACAATTGAACCGATTTTTGATGAAATACCTAATTTTCTTACATAAATTCTAAATAAGGCTATTAATTACTGCAAAAAAATCGGTTCCAGAAAACTGTTAAAATAGGATATGAAACTTGCAGTGGTAGGTCCCCTTTTAACAAAGAAGTTACACTGCAACTGTACCCGGCTGGAGTTGTAGAGGCTACCGCAGGGTACTATTTCTGCCGCAAAGCAGTATTGTTACTACTGGATAAACCAGACATCAACATCACGTCTCACAGTAGACCGGCCTTGAAAGTGATACCGTAGTATTTCTAATCTTAAACGTCAGGCTTTTTCATCATGTCGCACATTTATCATGTAAAATAACTTTCTACAAATTATACTGTTTGAAGTCTATTTTTGAGAATTTGTATGTGCATGCATATTTATAATTTCTACACACTGAAAATAGGTTGCTGAATCTCAAACTTTCTTCTTCTTTTCCTCTTTATGTAAAATATTAGAGGCCAAAGTCCGATGACTGTGCCTAGCTTGGATATTATTATCTAGCATTGCTATAACTCATTCAATTCATTTAATTAGGATTATTTAACGATCAATGCCAATAAGTGATTATATAAGTATTGTTTTTTTATGATACGTGATTAAATTCCTTGCACCAATTTAAACTTTCAACCCAACAACACGACAAAAAGCAATCTTAAAGCTTCATATTATTTACAGATTGTACCAATGGTGGTTGTGTATACATTTTTGCTATTAATGTTTGACTTGTAACACTGTAGATTATTTGTATTGTCCTAGTGCACCAAACACATGCAGGTTCTTTGGTTCAAAATGGATTACTTTTGCTTTTTTATAGGCTCAAGGTCTAAAAGCATTTTGTTATTAAGAACATTTTTTATGCTGCCTGGGAATTGCATTTTGGTAGATCAGTACAGTTTCATGGGCCTGAAGCTCAACGGTTGAAATAGACGTATTTTTGGAATACGATAGTCACCACAGCTTTCGTATTATTATATTACAGGATTCAAGGTCTGTTAACGATAAATGATCAAATGGCAATTTAATATCCATAAATCTAATTAAGTAAAAGTTAATCGAGCCTGGGAAGTTCTGGGGGCCCTGGGAGGCACTTTGAGGTAACAGCTGTCTGGATTTGGCACGCTCTGTAGATGAGATAGTGTTGTGTATATAAGAAAGAGTTTATAATGTTGCAATAATAAGATATAAATTCATGGAGTAGTATTAAATAAGGTTTCTAATTAAGGCTGTATAAAAAAATGTAATGTACATTTTATTATATTTTCTCTATAAATTCTATGCTCCTTTTATACTAACCTTTAGTATATATTTACATTTAAATACACATAAAAATGAACAATAACTTTTCGTTTTGTTAGTATGTAATAATTATAAGTGCTTCTTTAGTTGTATAAGCTATGCACTAAATAGAACAAATCTGCTAAATTAGAATTCCGCTATTACTATAACAGTTACCAGCAGACCTCAATAGCTGAGAAATGCTTATAGATTTATAACTTATTCGTTACATGTATGGATAAAGACACAGTCAAAAATTTTGTTATTATATGCTAACCTGTAACATCGTTTTGTACATAGAATACACTATCTTTCTGAGCCAAGGAGTCTGTGCTTCCGTTAATAATAATAACCACAATTTATGTTTTGTTATTAGACTACTTCATAATATATATGTAAACTAATAATTTTTTTAACTTATCTTGCACAAAATACTGGTAATGCACTATATGAGTGTCTTGAATCAATATGCACAAAACTTGAGAAATGACTATCGTATGACTAATAATTGTTTAGGGTACAAAGATGCAGCAGCTTGCTGCCATGGATGATTCTTACCCCAAATAAAGGATTTTCACGTCATCTAGAAATTGCGACTTAACTTTTCAAAGACTACAGGAGGAATTTAAAAATGGTGTATTAATTTACTATGGCAATTCGGTAACAATTTATATTTACTACACAAAACTTTTGAAAGCTTCAACAGATACTCAATCATAGCAAAACAATTTAAAATTATTTTGTAGCACCAAATCAGAAAGAACAAAAGTTCTACTAAAGATCTAAACTAAATGACAAATATTAAATATATATATTTGCCACACACACGTTTATGCACCAAGCGACGCGTATTATAATACGTTAATCTAGTTTCTTTGTTATTCTTAAGATATATAATAGTACAAAATTCAGTACACGGTAGAAATTTTCTCATTTTAATTTGATAAACCGAAAATATGTATTCGTCTATATTCAGTAGCGATACCCCACCAGGATTGTGGATTCAGCAAAAATGTCCACTGCATAATATTGTGAGGGGCGTCGGATCTGTCAATTCAATCGCAATATATATGTTCTACCCACAGTCAACCATTATACGAAACTGTGCTCCAGAAACTGTACGGGCGTTCCTCAGTGATAGATAATCTGAAATATTTCACCGACGACGATGAAATCCCTGCGGAAGTGTAATTTCTTCACAGTGCTTAGCACCGTAATACGTTGCACGAAATTTTATTACATTAATTATGAAAATGTTAGTAATATTTGGGTTCATGCGCAATTAACTCTTTTTTAACTTTAAAAAAGACTTTTCATAAAATATTAAGGGCCGATCTAGAAGTTTTTGATGGACACGAGAACTTGACAAGTGTTGACAAAATAAAAAATAAAAATAATACGATTTTTGTACATTCCTTAATCAGCTTTTATTTAAAAAAAAATACAAAAGCTTTTTTAAATATTTAAAGAAAGCTTTCAATATATCAGTCAGACAGACTACAACTAAAATTAAGGAAGGGATTGGTTTGCAAAAACATCGCGTGAGGAATTTTTATACAGCCTAAGCCCCTTATTTATTAGAGTATATTTCAAAACATCACGTTGACCTATTATCGTATTTAATCCTTGCAGGCAGCTCGTTTTTCTCATTTACCCTCACGTGTACGGAATGTGTTTTAAGTTACTGACAACTTTATTTGCAATTGTTGTTAACTGTTATTAAATAAGTTTTTGTTGAAATCATCTTCCCACACACTAGAAGTAAACAATTTTAATGAAAAATAATGAATAGCTTAAAACTATTTACTACCTTTCTTTTAGGAACCAATTTATTGTTGTCCCACTTGTGGGAAGAACTCCCAGAATAAACTCAATTGACAGTTTTACTAGTTACGATATTTTTTATTCTCTACCATCAACTGATTGATTTTTAGCCATTTATACATCCTCCGTTAATCCATACTAATGCACTATATAAACTGTAAGTAACTCTGTCTGTCTGTCTGTCACACAGAAAAATTCAAGAAGAACAAAAGTTATTATATATTTGCGATGATAAAATTCCAACAATAATGCATTAGAAACTGGTTGGGCAGGGTGAAAGTTTGTTTATTTCCCAAATAATTGAAACAGCGAGCAATTAGTGGTTTTGCTTAATTTAATAGTATCCAAGATGTATACAAAGGATAGACCTTCAAAATTGTTGAAAATGGGAACTAAATAATGAAGATGGTCGACGGTAAACTGAAAACGCGATGTTCTAATGATGAACACAAACAATCAAACTACCTCCTTTATGTTATTACAGAAAATTTACAAATACATCTTTTGGATATTCCTCTAGTATTCCACACTGCAAAGTCTGCAGGTAATATGTAGTTAAATAAATACATACAATATTGAACAATACAGTATTTGATTATATGAGATTTAAATAAAATTCCGTTCATAATGAATCCCCAGTCATTAAAAGAACGATGTATTATGTATACGGTATGACAGTACAGTATATGATTTCAAGGTGGCGGATAATTTTTAATTTTTGACTTCACAGAACTTTGTTTTACTTTACTCAGTTGATTCAACATCAATGAGTTCTCCTTTTTTGTAATACGAGCCCGTAATTTTTGTTCACCGCTAATAAAGAAAAGAAAAATGCATCAATTTGTTTATACTATGTAAATACCTTAAAATGTTACTTATGACCTGCATATAGGATATTCCTGGATATTTACATTTAAATTTCCAATATATGCTTATGTGTGCTGCTAATATACTGTGTCCTTATAACTACATAATTTGGAAATTCCCCTACCTAAGCAGACTACTGTCAGTGTGACAGTGCTTCATTGTGTCACTGTTGACAGAAACTGCCTCTGCCTCATGCAATCAGCATGAATAGTGCCCGTTTAATTTAAATTGCTTCATTAGTAAGATTCAAAATGTAGCATCGTGTCACAATAAACACCAATTTTAATTTCTGAAAAGAAGTTTTTATGGCGCAAAAAACAGTGTATCTCGATTTCCGGAAAAACATACTGCAGTTCTATGGAAGAAAACCAAAATAAACAATTAAAACCAAAAACTAAAAACAATTACGATCATCTTCAAGATTGTTCCATTACCGAAATTCACTTGGTCAGCTAGTTGACGTAAAATGTCAAAATTTCGTCCGCAACTACTAAGTTTTAACTGTCAGAACCAGTTAATATGAATAATAACTCAGGTAACATTAGATACTCAAAGCCTAGTAGTATGGGCTGGCACAAAGGCAATATGTATCGCAGTCGTAAATTGTTCATGGTTGTTTCTAGTTGGTCCTTGCATCGGACCAGCACATGGTAGAGATGCAGTCCACAAAAACCCCTAATGGACAGGGGTTATTTAGGGCCTATGTCAAGCAGTTATCACAGGCTGATGATGTATGTATGATGATATAATTAACATTTTCACAATGCCACTAGTCTTCTCTATTCTCAAATATGCATTAATATTGTTATTTTTTATAACATATATAGCATATTTTTCCTGCCTGTCTCTCATATACAGTACACTGGTGCAGTATGGTGGTACCATGGGCGTGACTGAGGTCTCGTTCACTTCCTTTGCGTAACAGTGGCATTCCGACTTTTGTTGATATTGCCTGCCACGTGGGACCCAATCAAACCAATGTTCTATAAAGCGGTCCAACACACGCCGACCGCTGTGGGACTCCGCCTGTGATGATCGTTTACATATCTCGGCACAGGAACTCCGGCGTCGATGCGACAGGCAGGCGCAATCACTCTTTGCGGGTAGGAGGCACCCCACACGTGATATCAGGCGCGCCTCCTTTATGCAAATGGGGCGAAATATTTAAAACGTTGGTGATGTCGAGTACCCACGCCAAACAGCCCTCCCCAGGACACGCTTGCGATGCCGTCAGGACCCTGACCACAGCAGCACACCGCGCGGTGGACGGTCGTGACCAGCGCACCGGAAACCATGCCGCCACTCCACCAGATTTGGTGACGTTTCTCCAGGTGCTGGACGATGCAGGCGCCACGATTCTCAAAATTTACTGCGTACGTCCCAGCAACGGTCGGCGGCCTGGGCGGAGGGACGAGTCGCAGGACGCCCCTCCCTTTGTGAATGAGACAGGTCTGCCTGTCTTCACCTCTGTGGTAAGGCGGGCCAGACTGGGCCATCGCGCTCTCCTCTGGGCTCAGGGCGTCCCTAGAATGACCAACGCGCGCCAGCTGCCGGTCGCGCGCGCGCGGAATGCCATCAGGACCTGGAAACGGTGCGTTGCCCTCATTTAGAAGGCTTTTCGGCTCGCCTGCGGGTGACTTCTGGCGCTTCCGGGACTGGGTCGACCTCATCCGTGCCATCTCGGTGGTGGGGGCGGGGCGAAACCTGTTCGCAGCAGCATTGCGGGCCGCCCAATTTCCTGTTCGGCGCGGCTAACAGCTCACTCTCTGGCGGCGATCGCCTCAACTATTCCCGCTGAGATGCTGTAATCTTTTTGCTGCTAAAGTGGCCAGCAATTTCGGCCTCCAGGCCGGATCTCTGCACGTCATCGACAACGTGTATGCTGGCGCCGCGCCGCGGTACTTTCTGTGCATCGAGATTTCTTCTGGTTTCTGGTACATCGGCGTTTCGGAGGAGACGTTTGGCCAGGACGCTGACGCGTCACACGCTGTGACGGCTGCGTCCCAGGCAAATTGTGCCTCCCGCCTCCCGCGTCGCTGGGCGGCGCGAAACCCGACTGTACTGTTGCCGCCATCCTTCAGCAGCTCTCAGTCAGGCCCTGGGGCCGTCGTCCACTCGAAAGAAGAGATTCCAGCCCTGGGCCGGTATATATCTGGGAGGCGAGACCCCTCGTCGGATGTAACGATGATCCGACACGGTCTCCAACCGTCGTCGCCAGCCCCGGCCCAGCCCTGTTCGGCGGCGGCGGAAGGCCAAGGGCGGGGCTGGCAGACGATACGCCGAACGATCGACCCCGCCGCAGGCTGGTATTTGCGGCGTGTTTACCAGCGGCGGTGCGACGCGCGCGCGCCGACGAAACGCCGATAGGCCTGGACCTTTCTTCACGTACTTCCTCCTCTGAAAAGCCTGATTTGGTCAGGCCATTTTCTTCTTTGACGCTTCTTTTTGCATGGAAAGGCAATGTTTCGAAGGGGCATCGTCCATGTCATGGGAGCGCCTGCAAACGTCCCCACCGCTGTTTGCTGCGGTAGGCAGGGGCGCGCAGGCCTCACTCCCATAGTAGGACCGCGTTTTTCGGCGGCCGGCCGAGGTCGTAGCCACTTTACAACAGGCCGTCACAATGTAACGCCGTGTTGCGGTATAGGCGAGCATGCCGATCCACCATGTATACGATGAGGGCTGCGGTTGCTCCCGTCTGGCAGGAAGGCGGTCCTCAACGTGAACGCTAACCTTATTACTTACGCCCCAGCTAACGCCAGCTGTTTGCTGAACCTATTTTCTCTCGCTGGTAGTCCCATTACCGTTGTCCGGCGACTGCGGTCACAAAAGGCGTGATGCGCAGCCGCCAAGCTGGTCAGGGGAGATCAATTTTGCGTATACCAAAATTCAGGCTACTTTTAGACATTAACAAATCAAATACAATAATCTTCATGAACAATAAAAGTGCTTATTCGTTTTCCTTCCAAGGCTACAATTCCAGTTTCAGTGAGTTGGGGAGTTGTATTAATAGTACTTCTATCTTACTATGCTTTCATCTACAAAACCTACCTCTCGTTCCAGGCTAACAAATACCATAAAATAACAAACTTTTTAAATATTATGGGTGATTTATAAGTACATATAATATACATTTACAATGAGTTCAAGGTTAAGCTATTTTATTTATCATGGCGTTAACAACACGTAAATATGTTGCCGACCCATATGTTTAAGACACAAAATTTATTTTCAACTTAATACGTATATAAGTAATGAGAATATTCAAGAAATAACACTTTTATGTGATATATACAAGGTTAAAATATTTGACTAACATCAGAAAAGTTCCTAAAGCATTCAGTAATATTTTAACAAACTGAAAAAATTCTGAATAACAGGTACAATTTACAAAATATTAAAGGAGCCGAAAAAAATATTTTACGTGAGAGTTACTATTTTGGCGTCATTACAAGAAATTAATATATTTATATAATAATATATTTAATATATATATTAATATAAATTTAAATAATATAATAATATATTATTAATATATATATATATATATTAATAATATATTATACGACAACTCCATTATCTACTACACAAAAATCAAACGCCTTATCACTATGTAATAAAGGTCCATTTCCTAATATAATTATAAACTATTAAATTTTGGCATGTATCACAGGTGCGCGCGCATCTGGAATTTTCACTCTCATAATTTTTTCAGTTAGATTTAAAGAAAATGATTTTTAATTTTTGAAATTTTTCATATTTACATCATTTGACATATTTCAGCCCCAATAAATATATTAAGTAGTCCTTCAAAATCTGTAATGGTATCTAAATTCAAAACCATTCCGGAGGCTGTATACACGTTTTAGAATGTAGATACATTGTGTTATTGTTTAATTTTACATACTCTGGCGCTGGAAACCAGGCTGTTATCCTTGATATTCTGCAAGGTATTGCATAATATTATTCATTTTTTACTTTTGACATATTTAAAATCCCCTCACTGGGGAATATGGTATCACCAACGCGCTTTTACCCTACTGTGAGACTTAGGACAATGGTGTCCCGTTTGCCAGTATTACCTTTGGCTGGGAGGCCCTTCAAACCGGAACACAATGGTGTTTTCACTTTTTTTCTCCTTTACCGGTGAAATAGAAGCCACCGTGGTGGGTACATCCATAGACGGTCCTGCTGTAAAAATGGGCTTCACCTGCCAGTGCTGTGGGACATAAATCGAGTAAATTTGGTATCTATGGTAATGTTAAAACAAAACTAAAAGTGGGTATTTTATGATTTTACAGTTTGCAAACTGTACGCAGGTGAAGTAGAGACAATGAAGTTCAATATGTAAAATTTATCATCATCATGGCTTCATAAAGCTATAAAACTTTATATGTGTCTTATGATAGGCACATACAATTAAAATAAACCATTGTATTATCCATACTAATAATATTATAAATGAAAGTAACTCTGTCTGTCTGTCAGTCTTACTTTCCTATAAACCTATTGAAAAACTGATTTCGATAAAATTTGATATGTACTTAAAATAGACAGTACAGGGTGAGCAAGGGGTTTACATAGGGATGGAAATCAATGTAAGAATTCGACATCCTCCATGTAACAATAGCCATATAACTTTGCATCTACTCATAGGCACATATAATAAAACACAACAGATAATACTTATTTGTGTGTGGCCAGGTGATTGATTAAAATTCAAATATCTTTAATATTTAATATAGAGGTGCTTAACACTCTTAATTGATTATCAGGGACACCACCGGTTACAAGAATGGGACCTTCAGCCTGCAGAAAGAACCGACTGAAACTCAAGTGGGCCCTTATTTTTCCTTTTAAGGCGAAATCAAATATATGCATCCGCCTGCTAAGCTACAACGGTTCTATCAGCACACGTATGTGAATTTGAAAAAAATCTACAGCGGTATTCTGTTAACAGGCTGTGTGTTATCGTTTATAAATTCATTTATGTTATAATAACCTACAACACATAACGTTCCTTCTACACTACTTTTAGAATTTTGTAATAGTTCAATTTCTAAACGTTTACTGGGATTATGTGTTGTAAGCGTGCTTCATTGTTCATAAAAAGACACACTTATTCTTACATGATCTAGTTGCTGGAAGAATTAAATTATGTTTAATTTCTAGTATTTATATTGTGTGCATCACAGTGTTTAATCATTTCTTTTTTTGCATGTCAGGTTTTTCAATTTGTATTGAAGTTAGTGTTTCGTCTCTAGGAACAATTTTTAAGGAGGTAATGGCCAGGTTGTAAACCGCTCAGATAACTCGTTTTGGAGGACGAAGATCATGACTAGTATTATCCGCCACTTCCCATGATGAGAATATATAAGACCATGCTGTAGGAAATGACTAAATTATACTAACCGGGCCGTCTCCACGTCAGTTATTTTGTCTGATTTTCTTACGACAGCGCGCCTGCTGCGCCTGGATTGTTCGACGGTCTATTAATATGAGATTCCTGCAATCTGGTATCTATTATTTCCAGAAACACGGTGACTCAACAATAACTATCTTCCTCATCCTATACGACACTTACATTGCATATGGTCTCTTACATTTGGAGTCATAAATTGTAATACTTTGTCTTCTTCTGGTTCCAGTAGCAAATTATTGACATGACACTAAACGGTACGCCCTCTAGAAAATGTGTCATTATTTATTGATGTATGTTTCAACGCACAAAATGCAGGAAATATACCAGCAAATAATACTATCTGTTCCGTTTATTAATAACATTATTAAATCCATTTTTATTGATGGGAAAGAAAAAGGCAAGAATAGACCATGGCAGCAGGACACCCATATATCTTGAGAGCCAGAGTCCCCACCTTCACGTCAACCTTCCTACTACAGGTTCGGTGGGTCAAGTACTGAAGACAGAAGGTGGGTGCAGCGTTTCTTTAACAATATATTTATCTAGTAATATTATAAGTAAAGGTATACTGCATAACATTCAGTGTCTAAACCAATTAATCAATTTTACGGTAAATTTGATAATTACCATTTGTAGTATCTCGGCTTGGACAACAGAGTTATAAGTGGTGTTTCAGCTATTTTATATTACCGACTATGCAGGATGACATAAAGGACGCATAAGTTAGGACTTACACCATTTTACAACATTTCTAATGTGTATTTAACATCATCGGCTAATGCTGTAAAATTTTTGTGTCTAATAATAGACCAAAACTTTTCAATTCTTTTATATTATACAGCATATTTTATGTACACATTGGGGTAATTTCTACAGCTCACATGAGCCAAGTCGCAGGTAATAGATGGTCACTTATACGGAGATGAAGTATTAAAACGCGTGTGCCGTCGTGACTTTTTGCCATTCAGCCCAAGGATACACGAAGTTATTTATCACCTGCAAATGTTTCTTGAAGCGCGGAGGATAAACTGAAACGGTAATATAAGAAATGTAAACTGATAACAGCGTTTTATTTAATCTGTATGAAAAACTGAGAAATAAAGAAAATATTAATTAGACTTTCTCTGGTTTTAAACTTCTTGTTAATGGGTTATGTGTAAATCATTTAGTATTACAAACTCGACTGGAATATATAGCTTAAAGGTAATTTAACATAAAGTGTGCCATCCAGGAAATGGTGGTAAAACAAACACAGTCAGATAGTACCAGACATTTCTTCTGGTTTTCGAACTATTCCAAATGAAAAACAGATGGTCAGCAGATCTACAAATAATATTGTTATTGATCGAAAAAAGTTGAGCGGCGGAGTGTAACAAAGAAAGGTTCGTTAGCAGTACCGGCGACAAGTTTGGCGCCAATTGCAAAATTTCTCTCTGCTGTGGCGGCCGACGCGCCCGATTTATTGAGTTGATGGTCCCATGTTCAAAAATGGCTTTTCTTTAAATTTTAATTTTGGTCGTGGATCATCAGATTTTTCTTTGAGATGTGTATTACATTTTGCGGGGCAAGTGATATTAAAATATTTTTTGATATTGTTGTAATCTCTTATACTCGTAATAATTTTCTTTACTGCAATAAAAAACTCTTTCTTCAGAGATAATGTTATCAATAAATCAAATTAAACAGAAAACTACAGAAAAGCTTATAAAGAATACGTACCTTAATTTACTTTCCTAATTAGTGTTTTAAACATGACGACAGATTTAATCACGCAACAGCAATCAAAACCCAACCGCGAAACTTTGTATGACGGTCCCAGATAGCAAGCGCAATACACAGATATTTGTTCGTTATGCGCATAGAAATATTAAGACATGAATGGCTTTGAGTGTGTTCGTTAAGCTCGAGAAAAAACTGTAGACTCCTCAATAAATACAGATCTGCATTCTGAAACTTACGGCGTCCGTTTACTTATTAGCCGGGAGGTATTGAGGCAGCATGTACGATTTCTTTCTAAGAGAGAACTTTCCAAACTTTCATTATATTACATTGAAACGCTTTTCTCTCGTGATGGTTCAAATATATATTTTAATATAATTGGAAAAAATGTCATATTAAATATTAACATACTTAAAAGAGAGCTTCTTTTAGTTATATAAAATTACAAGATTAAACGTAAAGTTTTTTATATAAAAGCACATGTTATTTCAACAGTCCAGTACTCAAATTACATTGGCTACATTTACCTAAAAACTAAGGAAATCTTAACGGAAGAAATAAATAAACGATACGTACGTATATAAATGGTTGTAGTTTGTGTATTCATTTATAATTATTACTTATAATTGTTGATGTTATTTTTATGTCAGTATATACCAAACTGTTATAATTGGTCCGTGGACAATTAATCATCTATGCACTCAGTTTATGGCATAATGACGTCTTATGTCATGTGGTATAATTAAAACATGCACACTTATTACTACCATTCAATAGATGTCTTCAGTGAAATTTAATTTTTTCGTAGCTTTTTAACAAACTATAAAATACAAAATTACATGACGCCACAATGGCTCTATAAACATTGTCCTTTTACCCCCACTATATATACATAAACACTATAATTGTCTAATTTTATGAAAAATAATTAAAAATATAATAACTTATATTTTTCCTGTTTTTGTTATTTTTAATTAGCTCTTTCACTGAATTGTTAGCCGTTTTCGAGCATCATTGTTGGTACAAGGAAAAATATTCTCAAACTTTAGCAAAACAGTTGAGCTATAACTATATCTTGCATGAACATTTTATAAAATAACCCAGGTATTAACAGGACGTTAAGAATGACACGACCTCGATATTCAAAATTCAGGCAAAATAATGAAATTAAACAACAAAACCGTGTAATAATTTTACGTCTTTGTGAACCTGAGCTAGAGAAACTGAGTATTTAAGCCACCAGAAATAAGGTTTTAATCGCTAACAATAATAGGTTCATTTACTTCACCCCAGACAAATTCTATCAATGATCGAAAAGGTTTTCAAGGGTTTAAAGCAAGTTAGCTGGTATTTGCATTCTTTATTTAGTCACTCTCCATAAGTGCTATATGATTTTACATTGCTCCTTGATATAAATTCATTTGCATGCCACGGAGCACCTAAGTTCAGTTAAACCAGATATATAGAATTAAATACACAAAGTAGAAAATAAATTAACATATGAAAGCCAATTATTTGTTTACTTTGGTAACCTGAAACTAAAATGTAAAATAACCTAAAAATATATAATTCATGTGTATTTTCAGAATTGAACAAAATAATACTAATTCAGCACCAACCTTTAATGGTCTTCCACTATAGCCAACAACATTGCATCATCCTCCCACATCATCATCTCAGCCCCTTATTGCCACCTCTCACGACAGACATGAGCCTCTAATAACAGCCACTGCCTTCTATCTTCATTTCTTCTCTCACATCCCACACTAGCCACGCACGAATGTACCAGTCCATCATGCCACCTTTGCATCGCACTCACCACCACGTTTATCGAGCATCGATCTTTACTCGACTTTTGAACTCAACAGGTCTTACCAATTCTGCAGCTTATGAGACCGAGCTGCCTCTGTGACGTGACTTTAGCTTACTTATCCGTCTACCGTCTTATGAGCTACGTCAGTGACTCTGTTTCTCTAACGGATCACATTTTTTTGGTACGGTTATTCAGAGATACTCCAAGCATAGACCAGTCCATACCTTGCTCTGCAAGCTTTGTAACGAAAAGGAAAAATAAAATACTGGGAGAAATTTGTTATAAGTGTAGTCTGTGACGGTTGAACCTTAATAGATACATATTAGTTATTAAATTAACATTGCCGCTTATATATTTGGCATACATTTGATGCCGTAATGTTATATATATTATATATATATATATATATATATACCTATCCATAATACTTTTGCTTTTTCCATATCTCCTTTTCCTTTGTAAAAATTATGCCAATACAAACGTGCATGCAACTTTAACACGAAAACACCCATTTCTTAGCCTGTGCTTACGTTTGTTCAGAACTAATTTCGTTTGGGAAGCAGGCTAAGATATTTTGTTTTACATTGCCCTTTGCACGGTACGCTTTAAAAACTCGTGAAAACATCGTGTTGTTATTTTAAATTTAAGCCGTGTTTTTATTACTTGCTTTCTTTCTTTCTATTTAAATATTTCTGACTAATATTAATCCTATGTTGAAGGTTGGTCAGTTTATAAGATTAAAAGACCATTTTTGGCTATATTACAGATGTTTAAAGGTATGAATTATATATTGTGAAACCGATAAAAGATGCAACGAACGGGAGCGTAATAATTATTTTTGGTTGTTCTGATTT
Source organism: Lamproptera curius (assembly GCA_029286875.1). NCBI lineage: Eukaryota > Metazoa > Arthropoda > Insecta > Lepidoptera > Papilionidae > Lamproptera > Lamproptera curius. The sequence continues at coordinate 16,026 of JAGSMT010001709.1, read as the reverse complement.
ACACAATGCACATTAGATTCACTTTTTGCCAGATTCTTTGTGATTGTCTTACGACATTTATATTTAACCTCTACAAATTTTCAGTGTGTAGTTGTGTCTACTTTTTCCGCCGGACAAACAACAAAGACTTTCTTTCACCCTTAACATAGAAATAAAAGCTACTTTTACTTCACGTTAATCGATACCTTAAAGTCTGCATGATACATATTTTAGACATTATATTATTGGAATTTGGTAAGCCGTAAGTCCTTGTGATAAAACATTGTTGATTTACTTATCAAGATGACTCTCAAGAGCTCATTATTCTAAAAGCCTTCATGCCATAATATTTCCACACAGAAATAGGTGGTGGTTTTACCACCTTCGTCGGATCTAATAATTTAAAAAAATTATTCCAGTGATATAAAATCAAAATTCATATAAGTTTTGGTAAAGCAATATTCACAGTAGAAAATATGAAAAGATGTGTCAAATTTAGCTTTAAAACTATATTGGTTATTCAGCTCATATAAATAGGTAATCTTGCTGCCAAAAAAAAATTCAAACGCAGTAATGAACCCTTAAAAAAAAAACCAACCTCTAAAATTATAGATTTGTTAACAGTTGTTACTAAATTTTGAAATAATCTTTAAAGAGTAATAATAATAATATAAATAAAGGGTACTTTGAAGGCATGGCATTTTGTCTATGTTTAAATAGGTTCGGTAATTTATACTTAATGATCCCTTGTCCACGGACAAATTATTATATTCCTGGAATACAATATTTTTATCCCCAGATTCTTTTAAAATTTATATTAGCATTAAAATATTATATAATTGTCGTGTCACCATTATGATTATACACACCTTTAGCTGCCACTGAAAACGTTCATAGTATTCATATACAATTAGTTAAAAATATATTTAAGAGGCTTTAACCTCCTTTGGTACATACATTTTGAGTATCTGCAATGCCGAATTTTCTTATATAATACGATATTAAGTGCAACAACCTGCGCGCTGGGACACGTAAATTCAAACACTTTGATTCGAAATTCAGCTCTGAGGGGCCATGAAAAGAATGTGTTGCAGATAAATTGTATTGCCAACGGTTTATGCTGCTGTGTTACCAGCAGGTGAAAGGAGGCTTTTATGCACGGTGCTATATTCAACATAGACAAAATATTTATAGATTTATGTACAGAAACCTTCAAATCAACAGTGGAATCATAGAATTTGAGATTGGCTTTGATGTTAAGAAACTAATTCAATTAACCATAAAACAATTTTTTATTCAATACTTTATAAGCAGATAAAATATTAAAAAATATTATATCAATACGTCTTCTAAATGTGTTATAAATACACAATCAGTCATAGAAATACGTCTTTTTCAAAAACACGTCAATCCGGCCATTCATTTTAACTGCCGTACATGAACAAAGCGCTGATTACTGAGATTGGCATCCCATCTGGTCGGTGAATTAAACCAACGTTCGTCTTCACCAAACGCTAACTCTAGAACCTTGTTGTGCATCAACCATCCGTTGCTTCTTTCAGCTGGTACCACTTCACCGAAAGTATTCGTTCCTTTATTTTGGAGGATTGGTTCTTTGACGGATAGATTCGTAACTAATTTTACGTGCTCCATAGCTCGTTGAGCAACGTAGTTGTGGATGGTGTAGAATCATTACCTTTCAGCACGGTATTAGGCCATCACAGGGATGCCGCATTGACTGAAGGCCCTCATCTTTAAACGCTACTGCTGATATCAACGATATTAATAAGTTTCAAACTTAAAAACTACATTGATATCCGCCTTCACTGCAAAATAGTTTTACACTGGATACTTGTGCCTTTTACTATGATTGTTAAAGATGTTTATGACTGATGTTTTCAAAGTCTGTAAGACTCACTTACTGCTGCTTGCGCTCAGTGAGCCACGATACTGCCATGAGCACGTAGGCACGTTGTCTTTTCACTTTCTCCTCTCTTGCCAATCCGACCCGCGTTCTATAACAGATTAAAACATTATTAAATATAACATTTTGTTACTTTTATAACATTAATGTTCTAAATAAACTAACGATTCCAGTAAATTTGCTTAGATAATATAATAAATAAATAAACCCACTTAACAAGTTTTTTTTTAAAATACGACTTTTTAAGTCAGCAGGGGCCACTGGATTTTACATTAAATTCCTGCAGTTCGCATTCTCGGGAACGATTACACTTTTCCTCGTAAACTGCATTGAACTCCGTTTATCTGTTATTCTCACTTTATTTCCTGCCAGCCGGAATAAATTCAAAAGCAAAAAAAAATTAACTGCCTCCAGCCTAGTGGTGTGGGCGTGGCACAGGTCATGGGTTTCCGGATCACAGGGACTGTACCATTTAGTGTTGTTCCCTAGTTGGATTTAGAGCAATTGGGACTCCCAGCCCGCATTGGGCCAGCTACGTGGTGGGATGCGATTCCCAAAACTCCCACCCTATGGATGGGTGTGTCTTAGACTATCAGGAGGCTGATGACGATCTTAATAGTCACATACTAATTTATAAATGCAAAAATAAACAATCTGTCCATCTGCCCGTCTTTACAGTCTAAACAATTGAACCGATTTTTGATGAAATACCTAATTTTCTTACATAAATTCTAAATAAGGCTATTAATTACTGCAAAAAAATCGGTTCCAGAAAACTGTTAAAATAGGATATGAAACTTGCAGTGGTAGGTCCCCTTTTAACAAAGAAGTTACACTGCAACTGTACCCGGCTGGAGTTGTAGAGGCTACCGCAGGGTACTATTTCTGCCGCAAAGCAGTATTGTTACTACTGGATAAACCAGACATCAACATCACGTCTCACAGTAGACCGGCCTTGAAAGTGATACCGTAGTATTTCTAATCTTAAACGTCAGGCTTTTTCATCATGTCGCACATTTATCATGTAAAATAACTTTCTACAAATTATACTGTTTGAAGTCTATTTTTGAGAATTTGTATGTGCATGCATATTTATAATTTCTACACACTGAAAATAGGTTGCTGAATCTCAAACTTTCTTCTTCTTTTCCTCTTTATGTAAAATATTAGAGGCCAAAGTCCGATGACTGTGCCTAGCTTGGATATTATTATCTAGCATTGCTATAACTCATTCAATTCATTTAATTAGGATTATTTAACGATCAATGCCAATAAGTGATTATATAAGTATTGTTTTTTTATGATACGTGATTAAATTCCTTGCACCAATTTAAACTTTCAACCCAACAACACGACAAAAAGCAATCTTAAAGCTTCATATTATTTACAGATTGTACCAATGGTGGTTGTGTATACATTTTTGCTATTAATGTTTGACTTGTAACACTGTAGATTATTTGTATTGTCCTAGTGCACCAAACACATGCAGGTTCTTTGGTTCAAAATGGATTACTTTTGCTTTTTTATAGGCTCAAGGTCTAAAAGCATTTTGTTATTAAGAACATTTTTTATGCTGCCTGGGAATTGCATTTTGGTAGATCAGTACAGTTTCATGGGCCTGAAGCTCAACGGTTGAAATAGACGTATTTTTGGAATACGATAGTCACCACAGCTTTCGTATTATTATATTACAGGATTCAAGGTCTGTTAACGATAAATGATCAAATGGCAATTTAATATCCATAAATCTAATTAAGTAAAAGTTAATCGAGCCTGGGAAGTTCTGGGGGCCCTGGGAGGCACTTTGAGGTAACAGCTGTCTGGATTTGGCACGCTCTGTAGATGAGATAGTGTTGTGTATATAAGAAAGAGTTTATAATGTTGCAATAATAAGATATAAATTCATGGAGTAGTATTAAATAAGGTTTCTAATTAAGGCTGTATAAAAAAATGTAATGTACATTTTATTATATTTTCTCTATAAATTCTATGCTCCTTTTATACTAACCTTTAGTATATATTTACATTTAAATACACATAAAAATGAACAATAACTTTTCGTTTTGTTAGTATGTAATAATTATAAGTGCTTCTTTAGTTGTATAAGCTATGCACTAAATAGAACAAATCTGCTAAATTAGAATTCCGCTATTACTATAACAGTTACCAGCAGACCTCAATAGCTGAGAAATGCTTATAGATTTATAACTTATTCGTTACATGTATGGATAAAGACACAGTCAAAAATTTTGTTATTATATGCTAACCTGTAACATCGTTTTGTACATAGAATACACTATCTTTCTGAGCCAAGGAGTCTGTGCTTCCGTTAATAATAATAACCACAATTTATGTTTTGTTATTAGACTACTTCATAATATATATGTAAACTAATAATTTTTTTAACTTATCTTGCACAAAATACTGGTAATGCACTATATGAGTGTCTTGAATCAATATGCACAAAACTTGAGAAATGACTATCGTATGACTAATAATTGTTTAGGGTACAAAGATGCAGCAGCTTGCTGCCATGGATGATTCTTACCCCAAATAAAGGATTTTCACGTCATCTAGAAATTGCGACTTAACTTTTCAAAGACTACAGGAGGAATTTAAAAATGGTGTATTAATTTACTATGGCAATTCGGTAACAATTTATATTTACTACACAAAACTTTTGAAAGCTTCAACAGATACTCAATCATAGCAAAACAATTTAAAATTATTTTGTAGCACCAAATCAGAAAGAACAAAAGTTCTACTAAAGATCTAAACTAAATGACAAATATTAAATATATATATTTGCCACACACACGTTTATGCACCAAGCGACGCGTATTATAATACGTTAATCTAGTTTCTTTGTTATTCTTAAGATATATAATAGTACAAAATTCAGTACACGGTAGAAATTTTCTCATTTTAATTTGATAAACCGAAAATATGTATTCGTCTATATTCAGTAGCGATACCCCACCAGGATTGTGGATTCAGCAAAAATGTCCACTGCATAATATTGTGAGGGGCGTCGGATCTGTCAATTCAATCGCAATATATATGTTCTACCCACAGTCAACCATTATACGAAACTGTGCTCCAGAAACTGTACGGGCGTTCCTCAGTGATAGATAATCTGAAATATTTCACCGACGACGATGAAATCCCTGCGGAAGTGTAATTTCTTCACAGTGCTTAGCACCGTAATACGTTGCACGAAATTTTATTACATTAATTATGAAAATGTTAGTAATATTTGGGTTCATGCGCAATTAACTCTTTTTTAACTTTAAAAAAGACTTTTCATAAAATATTAAGGGCCGATCTAGAAGTTTTTGATGGACACGAGAACTTGACAAGTGTTGACAAAATAAAAAATAAAAATAATACGATTTTTGTACATTCCTTAATCAGCTTTTATTTAAAAAAAAATACAAAAGCTTTTTTAAATATTTAAAGAAAGCTTTCAATATATCAGTCAGACAGACTACAACTAAAATTAAGGAAGGGATTGGTTTGCAAAAACATCGCGTGAGGAATTTTTATACAGCCTAAGCCCCTTATTTATTAGAGTATATTTCAAAACATCACGTTGACCTATTATCGTATTTAATCCTTGCAGGCAGCTCGTTTTTCTCATTTACCCTCACGTGTACGGAATGTGTTTTAAGTTACTGACAACTTTATTTGCAATTGTTGTTAACTGTTATTAAATAAGTTTTTGTTGAAATCATCTTCCCACACACTAGAAGTAAACAATTTTAATGAAAAATAATGAATAGCTTAAAACTATTTACTACCTTTCTTTTAGGAACCAATTTATTGTTGTCCCACTTGTGGGAAGAACTCCCAGAATAAACTCAATTGACAGTTTTACTAGTTACGATATTTTTTATTCTCTACCATCAACTGATTGATTTTTAGCCATTTATACATCCTCCGTTAATCCATACTAATGCACTATATAAACTGTAAGTAACTCTGTCTGTCTGTCTGTCACACAGAAAAATTCAAGAAGAACAAAAGTTATTATATATTTGCGATGATAAAATTCCAACAATAATGCATTAGAAACTGGTTGGGCAGGGTGAAAGTTTGTTTATTTCCCAAATAATTGAAACAGCGAGCAATTAGTGGTTTTGCTTAATTTAATAGTATCCAAGATGTATACAAAGGATAGACCTTCAAAATTGTTGAAAATGGGAACTAAATAATGAAGATGGTCGACGGTAAACTGAAAACGCGATGTTCTAATGATGAACACAAACAATCAAACTACCTCCTTTATGTTATTACAGAAAATTTACAAATACATCTTTTGGATATTCCTCTAGTATTCCACACTGCAAAGTCTGCAGGTAATATGTAGTTAAATAAATACATACAATATTGAACAATACAGTATTTGATTATATGAGATTTAAATAAAATTCCGTTCATAATGAATCCCCAGTCATTAAAAGAACGATGTATTATGTATACGGTATGACAGTACAGTATATGATTTCAAGGTGGCGGATAATTTTTAATTTTTGACTTCACAGAACTTTGTTTTACTTTACTCAGTTGATTCAACATCAATGAGTTCTCCTTTTTTGTAATACGAGCCCGTAATTTTTGTTCACCGCTAATAAAGAAAAGAAAAATGCATCAATTTGTTTATACTATGTAAATACCTTAAAATGTTACTTATGACCTGCATATAGGATATTCCTGGATATTTACATTTAAATTTCCAATATATGCTTATGTGTGCTGCTAATATACTGTGTCCTTATAACTACATAATTTGGAAATTCCCCTACCTAAGCAGACTACTGTCAGTGTGACAGTGCTTCATTGTGTCACTGTTGACAGAAACTGCCTCTGCCTCATGCAATCAGCATGAATAGTGCCCGTTTAATTTAAATTGCTTCATTAGTAAGATTCAAAATGTAGCATCGTGTCACAATAAACACCAATTTTAATTTCTGAAAAGAAGTTTTTATGGCGCAAAAAACAGTGTATCTCGATTTCCGGAAAAACATACTGCAGTTCTATGGAAGAAAACCAAAATAAACAATTAAAACCAAAAACTAAAAACAATTACGATCATCTTCAAGATTGTTCCATTACCGAAATTCACTTGGTCAGCTAGTTGACGTAAAATGTCAAAATTTCGTCCGCAACTACTAAGTTTTAACTGTCAGAACCAGTTAATATGAATAATAACTCAGGTAACATTAGATACTCAAAGCCTAGTAGTATGGGCTGGCACAAAGGCAATATGTATCGCAGTCGTAAATTGTTCATGGTTGTTTCTAGTTGGTCCTTGCATCGGACCAGCACATGGTAGAGATGCAGTCCACAAAAACCCCTAATGGACAGGGGTTATTTAGGGCCTATGTCAAGCAGTTATCACAGGCTGATGATGTATGTATGATGATATAATTAACATTTTCACAATGCCACTAGTCTTCTCTATTCTCAAATATGCATTAATATTGTTATTTTTTATAACATATATAGCATATTTTTCCTGCCTGTCTCTCATATACAGTACACTGGTGCAGTATGGTGGTACCATGGGCGTGACTGAGGTCTCGTTCACTTCCTTTGCGTAACAGTGGCATTCCGACTTTTGTTGATATTGCCTGCCACGTGGGACCCAATCAAACCAATGTTCTATAAAGCGGTCCAACACACGCCGACCGCTGTGGGACTCCGCCTGTGATGATCGTTTACATATCTCGGCACAGGAACTCCGGCGTCGATGCGACAGGCAGGCGCAATCACTCTTTGCGGGTAGGAGGCACCCCACACGTGATATCAGGCGCGCCTCCTTTATGCAAATGGGGCGAAATATTTAAAACGTTGGTGATGTCGAGTACCCACGCCAAACAGCCCTCCCCAGGACACGCTTGCGATGCCGTCAGGACCCTGACCACAGCAGCACACCGCGCGGTGGACGGTCGTGACCAGCGCACCGGAAACCATGCCGCCACTCCACCAGATTTGGTGACGTTTCTCCAGGTGCTGGACGATGCAGGCGCCACGATTCTCAAAATTTACTGCGTACGTCCCAGCAACGGTCGGCGGCCTGGGCGGAGGGACGAGTCGCAGGACGCCCCTCCCTTTGTGAATGAGACAGGTCTGCCTGTCTTCACCTCTGTGGTAAGGCGGGCCAGACTGGGCCATCGCGCTCTCCTCTGGGCTCAGGGCGTCCCTAGAATGACCAACGCGCGCCAGCTGCCGGTCGCGCGCGCGCGGAATGCCATCAGGACCTGGAAACGGTGCGTTGCCCTCATTTAGAAGGCTTTTCGGCTCGCCTGCGGGTGACTTCTGGCGCTTCCGGGACTGGGTCGACCTCATCCGTGCCATCTCGGTGGTGGGGGCGGGGCGAAACCTGTTCGCAGCAGCATTGCGGGCCGCCCAATTTCCTGTTCGGCGCGGCTAACAGCTCACTCTCTGGCGGCGATCGCCTCAACTATTCCCGCTGAGATGCTGTAATCTTTTTGCTGCTAAAGTGGCCAGCAATTTCGGCCTCCAGGCCGGATCTCTGCACGTCATCGACAACGTGTATGCTGGCGCCGCGCCGCGGTACTTTCTGTGCATCGAGATTTCTTCTGGTTTCTGGTACATCGGCGTTTCGGAGGAGACGTTTGGCCAGGACGCTGACGCGTCACACGCTGTGACGGCTGCGTCCCAGGCAAATTGTGCCTCCCGCCTCCCGCGTCGCTGGGCGGCGCGAAACCCGACTGTACTGTTGCCGCCATCCTTCAGCAGCTCTCAGTCAGGCCCTGGGGCCGTCGTCCACTCGAAAGAAGAGATTCCAGCCCTGGGCCGGTATATATCTGGGAGGCGAGACCCCTCGTCGGATGTAACGATGATCCGACACGGTCTCCAACCGTCCCGTCACCAACTTCCAGCCCTGTATTCGGCGAGCCAGGGCGGGGCTAGCGAACGATACATGAACGATCGACCCGCCATGGGCTAGTACACACGTGTTTACCGAACCGAGCCGACGCACCGACGAACGCCGATGAAGCCTGGACCTTTCTTCACATCTTTCCTCACACTCTGGCCTGATTTGGTCCGGGGGCCATTTTTCTTCCCCTTTTTGGCCTTCCTTTTATGGGCAATGTTCGAAGGGGCATCGTCCATCGCCTTGGGAGCGCCTGCAAACGTCCCACCGCTGTTGCTGCACGCAGTGAGGCAGCAGGGGCAGCACCAGGCCTCACTACTGCCGCAAAAGTAGGGACCGCGCGTTTTTCGGCGGCCAGCGAAGGTCGTAGCCGCTTCTCCGGCAAGAGGCCGTCCGCAATGTCGTCGCGGTGGGCTTGAAGCATGGGTCCCACCATGTCCACGATGAGGCGCCGCAGGATTTGCTCCAAATCTGTAGGCAGTCCCTCAACGTGGACATCCTTATTTGCCGTAGCCTGCTCAGCCTCAGCTGCTGGTTCTCTTTCTCTCACTGATGATCCCCATTAAATTTGTCCGACGCCTGCAGTCACACAAGAAAACGTTGATGCTGTGCGTAAGCTAATTGAGGGAGATCAATTTGTGACATACCGTGAAATTCAGACTACTTTAGACATTGGCATGAATCAAATACAAATAATCTTACATGAACAATGAGGTGTAAAAAATTGTTTTCCCGATTGATACCGCATTTGCTGTGAAGAGCAAAAAGCGGTTCGGGTTACTTTGTGAGTCAGAACTCTCGAAAGATTCCACAAATAATCCTCAAATGCTGTATACATCATCATATCAGGTGACGAATCCTGGATGTACGCGTACGAGCTTAATGAAACAAACAACCGGTCCCGAGTTTGGATGTAAAAAAGAAGTTAAAGCCAACAAAATTTGTTCGTTCACAGAGTGTTGCAAAAAAAAAGGGTGGCCACGTTTGTCTCCAAAACCAGCAATATAGCAATTATTCCTCTTGAGGGACAAAGAACGTTTAATGCAGAATGGTATGCTAGAATTTTATTGCCACAGGACGTTTCCATCTTACAATGCGAGTTTTCACAACGTGCACAGTACAAAAGAGTTTTTAGAGCAAGAAAACATAGAATTATCAGACCATCCCCCGTACATCCCTAACCTGACATTATTTCTATACTTTCCCTAAAATAAAAATTAAATGCTTCGTCAGAAATTTTTATCACCTGAAGAAGCTGTCGACGCTTACAAAACGGCCATTTTGGAAACCGAAACTTTGAAATGGTTGCTTCAATGATTGGTTCCATCGTATGAAAAAATGTTTCACATTTCGCGGAGATTACTTTGAAAAGCAATAAATACATTTTTATATTGTAATGTCGTGTCACTTCCTTAATTCCTGAATTTTTTAGTGCGCGTATGGAAATTCTGCAAACAGTGTTTCATATAAAGTGAAAATTGATAATGGTGTTTTAAAATTTATCTATTAAAGCGATTCATTCAGAGTCGTTCATTGCAACTGAACGTTAAATAATGCTTCATGAGTATACCAGGACGGGTAATGCTTGGTAATTTTAATATACTTTAATTAAATAACATATAAGTGCTAGCGTTGTAGCTACGAGTTGCAAGAGAAATAAATTAATTCAGTAGCGTCACTAGACATTAATATCCAAGCTTAATGTTTCTTGCACAGTCTGACTTTGTCTCAGCTTATACATGGGGTAATATTATAAGAAAACACGTAAGGTATTTTAAAATAAAATATTATAAATGTTACTTCACAGTACAAATTTTAAATACACGTGAATATTACATACTTCCTTAAAATGAAAATAGGAAATACTAGATTAATACGGTACTAAATATCTGAAATAATTAAAAAATAAAAACAATTGCAGTTACTGTAAAGTTTTTGGCTGTAACCCTTAATTTATATCCCTACTCTAAAAAAAAACTCATTAGAATTTACAGGTCCTTAAACCTACAATGATAAGGCTTAATATTTCGTCATAATATTTTCAGAACCATATATATTTTTAGTGTTTGAAATTTTTGTTCTAATTGCTCTGTTAAAAATAATGTTTTATTAAATGCCTGCCAGAAAACTGTTTATTTATACAAAACAGGATTTTTGTTTTAATTACTTGCACTATTTTTAAATGAGCTTTGAAAGTGCTTTACATGACATTTATGTATATATTGAAATAAATTTAAAATGATAGATACTCCGATTTTTATGTCTTAAGCTACTTATCATATATTTATTAAAAAAAGGACGAGATATCTTGTATTATCTTCTGAAAATAGAATTATAAAAATTACTTATTAGGGCAGTCAACCAGCTATGAAAAAACATGAACACCTAATGTATCCTTTGGTGAAGTTATTTTAAATTATATTAAACCGTAATGAATTAGTTAAGAAAAAAAATACCTTATAATAAACAAGCTATATAATACTAGTTTAAATTGAAAAAAAAAACAGTTCTCTTTTTTCGAGTTTTTAAAGCGTAAAATGTGCACCGATGGTAAAGTAAAACGAAATATCAAGCTTGCTTTTCCGAAACGAAATTAGTTCTTGAACGTACATTGCGCTAAGAAATGGGTGTTTGCACAGTTGCATGCACGTTTACGTTGCTATTTTTTTCTGAAATGGAAGATATTAAAAGGCAAATGTACATCTTATATTTATAACATTAAGGCACAGCAAAAAGATTACGCCTTACTTTATATTAAAATGAAGGCTTCACTTGTTACTTTCATCCTTATAAAACCTTATCTATTTTTCACATTAATACTGCTATTATTTTTTTATTTAAAACGCCTCCGTTGTATAGCGGTATTGGCCCTTGTTTTATAACCCGGAGGTCATGGGTTCGAGTTTCGAAACAACTTTGTGTTGTCGTTTTTTCTGTATGGTTAGGATAATTTTAATTTAGTTGGGCCTATATCCAGCGGTGGACCAACACAGGCTGATTATGATGATGATGATGATTATTCTTTAATATTTTGTTGTTTTTTCGTTTGTGCCAAGTATAACGCATATGTCTGTAGAAAAATGGTTGTTATTTGTAATTTGTAGTATAGAAAAAAGCTAATATGAACGAGTATAATTATTTAACAAAGAAAGTAAGTAAAAAGTAACAATCAAAGGTAAACCGTTTCATATTAAAAACAGAAATTTTATGGTTTCATTTTATGATTTTTTATTTATTCCTATGTATGGGAGTAATATTCTTCTTAATAATTTTAAAAGGCGTAACAAATTAAAATTTAAATATCTTTATTCAACATAGGAGCGAAACACTCACTTATTGATTGTCAAAAATCTACCACCGGTTTGGAAAAGGCCACCTCTGACCTGAAAAGAACCGGCGAAAGAAACTCACTCGCGACTTTTTTTTGTCATCTTTTACAGTATAATTGAAACAATAAACATATAAATAAAAGCATAAGATTATGATATAATTGAAAAAAGCCTGGAGCGAGCATTCCATTACCAGAGTGTATTATCATTTAAAAACTCATTTACATTGTAATAACCTTTAACACACAAACGTTCCTTGATAACTTTTTAAATTTATTAATGGATAAATCTTGAACGTTTTCTGGGATTTTGTTGTAAAAGCGAATACATTGTCCCATAAAAGATTTAGATATTCTTCGCAGTCTAGTTGCTGGAAGAATTAATCTATGCTTGTTCCTGGTATTAATGTTATGTGCATCACAATGCGTTAAAATCATTTTTGTTATTCTGCACACACATTCAATTTTCTAAAATGTATTAAGAACTAACGGTTAATATTTTAATTTGAGTAAACAACTCTCTGAGAGATTCTTTAGGGCTCAGGTTATAGATTGCACGAATAGCTCTTTGTTGAAGGGCGAAGATTTTACTAATATCGGCCGCGTTTTCCCTGTGGAAGTAACTATAATATGCTAAGCGGGCTGACTTCATGTCAGTTATTTGTCTAATTCTCTTTACAGCATATGTCGCGGAGCTAAGTTTATTCGCCAGTCCATTTATATGGGGGCCCCACTGCAACTTAACATCCATTGTTATGCAAAGAGACACAGTACAGTCAACAAGATCTAGCGCTTCCCTATCCAAAGAGACTTGAAAGTTACCACATTTTAGATTAGGTGTCATAAATTTAATACATTTAGTCTTTTTGTTGTTTAGTTGTAAATTTTTGACACTGAACCAATGCGCTACTTTGGAGAGAGTATTATTTACATCGTCATTATTCAATGTATTACGTCTAAGTTTAAAAATCAAAGAGGTATCGTCCGCAAATAATACCATTTCATTATTATTCTTCACTATATGTAGTAGATCATTTACAAAAACAAGGAAAAGAAAAGGTCCAAGAATAGATCCTTGTGGAACACCCACAAGGGTCTTACCGGGGACCCAGGGGATCTCTTACCATTCACGTCAACCCTCTGAGTTCGATGGCTCAGGTATAAAATCAGAAGATCGAGTGCGGTATTTGTAACACCATAGTGACAGTTTCCTGACCAGAGTCGCATGTTGAACACAATCAAAAACGAGTGACTCGGCAACTGTTGGAGAGACTTGGTAGTAGAAACCGGAATGTCTGATATCAGCTTTAATTTGATGATCATTAATTTTCAAATTTATGTTATTGTTACCTTTTGTTACTTTTCCGGTTTCATTATTTATTATATTCCAAGTCATTTTGATTTTATCTGATGAATTCTTAATTTTATTTTTAATATGTAGGGATTAACCAAATGACACACTTTTTAAATATTTTTGAATAATTCCGCATATTTGCTACAAAAAGAATTGTTATGATTATAGATTATTCAATCTACGCCTGCTATTATGAATTCCAATTGTTGCCCATTCACTAAATGCCACAGAACACTTCAATTTGACCGTTTTAGAAGTAAATATTGTTTTAAACTCTCTCCTGATCATAGTAAATAAAGAGTTATATAGTACATCTGGGTTGTCATTATCATGTAAATAAGTTATTTTTTGTAATATGTTACTTCTAAACTTCTCAATCCGCTTTTTATACATAGGAACAAACATTTTCTTTTCTTCTGTTCTTTTACTACATATAAATTTATCTAATTTAAAACAGGCAAGCTGTCCACAATGGTCAGAAGTAAATTTTTTAATAACTGATTTATTAATGTGCAACGAATTCTTGGTTTGAATCGTTTGATTCCATCTTATTTGCCTTTAAAACTTTTAAGGAGACTCTTATTTCTAATTATTGTACTCTGACTTACCCGATATAAACGTCAACCCACTGAGTTCGATGTAGAACAACTTTTAGTACACTTTTCTAAACATGATATTTTATGTGATCACCAATTTGGCTTTACCAGAGGTAGATCAACAGTAAATGCTGGTATAAAGTTGGTCTCTCATGTTCTATGGGCATGGGAGGATCGCTGCGATTCTATTGGAATCTTCTGTGATCTTTCCAAGGCCTTTGACTGTGTGGACCATGACATATTAATCAATAAGCTAAAGTATTACGGTGTACGCGGGTTTGGTCTTGATTTTCTATCTTCTCTTACCTACGCAATAGAAAACAATATGTAAACGTAAATGATACTCTGTCATCTGACTCCCTTGTGCGGATGGGTGTACCCCAAGGATCAATTTTGGGACCTTTTCTCTTCCTGGTCTATATAAATGACTTGCCTCTGGTAGTGGAGAGGCTGTCCGAAGTTATCCTTTTTGCAGATGACACTTCTCTACTCCTAAGGGTAAAAACAAATGAACATAACGTTGAGATACCAAATAGGGCAATTGATATTGTGTCAAACTGGTTTGCGTCCAATAACTAAATACTTAACGCGAACAAAACTAAATGCTTACGTTTTACTCTTTGTAAGTTTCTAAGATTTTCAAAATATTAAAATTGACAATGAGGTTATTCCTTACGTAAGCTCTACTACATTTCTTGGATTGTCTATTGATTCCAAGATGCAGTGGGGAGCTCATATTGACAAATTCTCTAAGAAGCTAAGTACAGCAATCTTTGCCATACGCAAGATTAGGCAGCTAACTGACGAGGCAACTGCAAAACTAGTTTATTACGCGTACTTTCATAGCCTTACGTTCTATGGATTATTATCATGGGGATCTGCAGTCGGTTTGAACACAATATTTATACTACAAAAACAGGCTGTTAGGGCAATCTACAATCTGGGTTCACGGGAACCTTTACGTAATGTTTTTAATAAAACTGAAATTTTTCTCGCTATACATATTTGAAAATATTATGTACGCGCGACAAAATATTCATATGTTCGCTAAAAAAGATATTAGGCCGCGCAGGGGTCAAATTGAGCCCCTAGAGCTACCCAGATTTAGACTGACCCGAACCAAAAATTTTTTCATGTATAATAGTTATGATTGTATAATAAATTAAATGCCTGCCAAACGCAACTGAATGATTCGAGCTTTCGTAAAGTTGTCAAAACAATGCTTATAGAAAAAGCCTACTATTCTGTAATAAATTATATTGAGGACCAAGATGTGTGGAAATAGTTTATACTCTGCGCTTGCAAATCCCCTGGTAACTTAAAAAAAAATGTATTGGTCAAATTTTGTAAATACTAGTATTTAAAAAAAAAAAGGCCGCAGAGTTTCTTGCCGGTTCTTCTCTGGACGGGTGTGAGTTTGTGAACCGGTGGTAAATGGATAATTTTTGACGTTCATAAGTGCTCAGTAGAGTCTGAATTGAATAAATAATTTTGACTTTGACTTAGAAAAACATACTACGACTATACTTAAAGTTTTCGTAACTTACACAATGAATTTTCTGCCAAGGAGCGTAGGTTAGCTCATAATCTATGAGTAGTGGACCGCTACAAATAGAATCCTGTTTAACTCAGTTTTCTTTAAAACTCTTCAAGTGACAATATTTGTTCTGTAATAGTTAATGAAAGTTTTTTACTGTATAAATTTAACTTTGATTTGGAAAATATTATCCGTCTAAAGAGGTAAAAATTTTTAGCAGTTTTAGTTCAAAATTAAACGTGTAGCAGTTGTAGGCATGTTGGTCTAATATTTGTTTAAGATTTATACTATGCCACAAAAAAAATTAGCAGAAGTGTAAGACTGCTACTGTGTTTCGTCTTCTCGCAATGAAATAGACGACAAATAATAGAGTTACAGGCTTTACTTTTCTACGTGCGTGGAGC
>JAGSMT010000171.1:600000-788161 GCA_029286875.1 Lamproptera curius | reverse complement strand
GATACTGTGGCCAAAATGACAAACGGGTTGATCATGTAGTGTAGTCCATACTCAGGCATTAGATAGAATAACTCATTTAGAACAGAGGTTAAGTGACTCAGTACAGGCTTCTTAAACGAGTTAGGCCATTATAATAAAGATGTCACAATAAAAAAACAAAGCCTGCATGATGAGCTAATGGCACTAGCTCCAGTACTGGTTGTGTGGTTTAGCTCACAAATAGATCTAACACAGATGATTCAATAGTAGTATTGATAAAATAGCCAATCAAAACTGAGTCAAAATAATATGAAAAGGTACAAAAAAGTTTGTAAATTTATTAGAAAAATTCATGCACACAAAAAACAAAACATAAATGCTATTATCAAACAAAATAAAAAGCTGGGATCTAAATTAACATTGCAAAAACATAAATTTAATAACATAGTAGAATCACTAAATTCAGAAAAAAATAAATTACAAGATAATATTACCAATTTAGAACAGTCATTGCAGAATTTGTCGTTGAAATATGAATGTGCTCAAAAAGAAATACAGGAGCATATCATTGCATTAAATAATTTAGTAGACAGTAGTAAATTTAATGCAGAAAGATTTGACTCCCTTGTGAATGGTCATTTCAATTCAAATTGCATTTGTAATTCAGGCAACTTAATAGAAACTGAGTCATTGAATAGTGATCAGTAATGCACAAAGCACAAAGTTGTTGAGACAAGAAAATAGTGTCGCATCAACATAAAACATTAGTGTTTAGTGACAGCATTGGTAAAGGTATTGGTGAAAACTTAAACAAGCTCCTTATTAGCAGTACTGTTACAAATGATTGCCTGCCAGGGAAGACAATACATAAAATAATTGACACAGTATTAAAAACTAAAATGAACAGTGACACAATGCTTATTATAATGATAGGTAATAATGATAGGCACTCAAATTGAAAAACATGATTTGATTTACAGCTTTCCAATTGTCAACCTTAAGGTTAAAAAGATTATATGGTGTGTGTTTCCCATACACTGTGTCCATTAATGAAAAAACTCAACAATGAAAAAATATACAAACCTAATCAGTATTTACATCACTTGACATGTAGATCAAATGACATTTTTCAATTATTTGACATAAATAAATTCATAAGTAATCGTATTTTGACTCGGGATACTATTTATCTGCCAAAAAAAATTACGCACAAAATAGCTACATTGTTGGCATATAATATTAATAGTGACAATGCAGTTTTTAATAGATTTTCTATTAATACTGAGGATAATACTTTTTAGTAATGTAAGGTTGACAACAGAGAACACAATATCTAATTGTATAAATATTTTTATCAAAATATAAATCGGTTCTCTGCAAAGTACTAGATATAGAATTATTAATAGAAAAGATAATGTAGATGTTTTGTGCTTCACTGAGACTTGGCTTAAAAATGTGTCATTTAGCTTAAAAACTATTCAGTTGCCATGTATATTCAACCAGTAACTGCTATTGGAGGATTGGATGCCTTATATTACACAAAAATTGTTTTAAATTTAAAGAAAGGAAGGACATCAGCATACTCGGTTGAACAACAATGTGTGATTGCTTGTGCAGAAAGTGAACAGTACATATTTTTATGTGTGTATAGACTTCCCTCTGGTTATGTTGGACATTTTTATAATATTATGGAGGATGCTCTAAGAAAAATTATTAATTCAAAGAAGCATATTGTTGTATGTGGAGACTTTAATATAGACATTCTAACTGATTCACCGCACAAATTGCAGTTTTTAACTCTATTTAAAAGCTTCAATCTTCGATGTGTGTTTAATGAACCAACAAGATTAAAATCATCTTGTGCCTCTTGTATTGATAATGTGTTAGTAAATTGTCAAATTATAGATCAGGCTGTCTTAAGCGGTATTCGTTCAGATCATAAAGCCTTAAAATACTGGTATACAGAGATACTTTAAGTACTCCTGTGAGTTACTTATGTTGTATAGACCTATTACCAGGAACAGAATCAAACAATTTAAGTATAATGTAAAAGCTAAGCTTCCAAACCTAAAATTGACTTTGGATCCTGATAAAGACTTTGGAGCATTGTCTAATATTATTTCCAGTGAATACACTGCTGTTTTACTAAGAAAGTTATTACAAGTAATAAAACCTAAATTTCAGTGACTGGGCTACTATGAAATTAGGCGTAGAGGGATTATTTATATTTATTGTACGATCGAAAATTATTAACATCTAATGTATAATTCTATAACTATGTGAGAACATACTCAAAATATTTAAACAAGTTTGTTTGATGGCTAAGGCAATGCATTTAAATCATAAAATAAAGTCATCCTCTAATAAAATCAAGACTACCTGGCAAGTTATTAATACGGAAACAGGTAGAAACACAAAACAGAGGAATGACCTAGAACTAAATGTACAGGGTAAACCTGTTAAGCTAAAGGCTGAGGTAGCTAATGAGTTCCAAAAATACTTTACAAACATAGCTCATGAAACTACAAAACACTTAAATTCTAGTTCTAATTCAGCCGTTTCACACCTAAAACTATTGAATAGACAATGTTTCCTGATTTTAATTTTTGTAATGTTAACCCTATAGATATAGTGAAAGCGTTTAATAAAATAAATAAAAGAAAACAGAAAGAAGACTTGTGGGGTTTATCAACATGGGCAATAAATTTAATAATTCAAGATATATCCCCATATTGGCCATAATATATAATGCATCTATAAGTACCTGTAGATTACCACAGTTAATGAAATTCAGTAAAATAGTACCAGTCTTTAAATCGAGGTTGTACAGTTAATATTAAAAATATAGACCAATCTCTATACTGCCAGCACTTAGTAAAATTTTGAAAAATTATGTTAGAACAACTTTTAGTACACTTTTCTAAACATGATATTTTAGGAGATCACCAATTTGGCTTACCAGAGGTAGGTCAACAGTAAATGCTAGTATAAAGTTGGTCTCTCATGTTCTACGGCATGGGAGGATCGCTGCGATTCTATTGGAATCTTCTGTGATCTTTCCAAGGCCTTTGACTGTGTGGACCATGACATATTAATCAATAAGCTAAAGTATTACGGTGTACGCGGGTTTGGTCTTGATTTTCTATCTTCTTACCTACGCAATAGAAAACAATATGTAAACGTAAATGACACTCTGTCATCTGACTCCCTTGTGCGGATGGGTGTTCCCCAAGGATCAATTTTGGGACCTTTTCTGTTCCTGGTCTATATAACTGACTTGCCTTTGGTAGTGGAGAGGCTGTCCAAAGTTGTCCTTTTTGCAGATGACATTTCTCTACTCCTAAGGGTAAAAAAAAGGACCATAAGGTTGAGATACCAAATAGGACAATTGATATTGTGTCAAACTGGTTTACGTCCAACAACTTAGTACCTAACGCGTACAAAACTAAATGCTTACGTTTTACTCTTTGTAAGTTGCCAGATTTTCAAAATATTAAAATTGACAATGAGGTCATTCTTTACGTAAGCTCTACTACATTTCTTGGATTTTCTATTGATTCCAAGATGCAGTGGAAGCTCATATTGACAAACTCTCTAGAAGCTAAGTACAGCAATCTTTGCCATACGCAAGATTAGGCAGCTAACTGACGAGGCAACTGCAAAAGCTAGTTTATTACGCGTACTTTCACAGCCCTATGGATTATTATTATGGGATCTGCAGCCGGTTTGAACACAATATTTATACTACAAAACAGGCTGTTAGGGCAATCTACAATCTGGGTTCACGGGAATCTTTACGTAATGTTTTTAATAAAACTGAAATTTTATATATTTGAATATACATATTCGCTCGCTATACATATTTGAAAATATTATGTACGCGCGTCAGAATATTTATATGTTTGCTAAAAAGATATTAGGCCGCGAAGGGGTCGAATTGAGCCCCTAGAACTACCCAGATTTAGACTGACCCGAACCAAAAATCTTTCATATATAATAGTATAAGAATGTATAATAAATTAAATGCCCTGCCAAACTCAACTGAATGATTCGAGCTTTCGTAAAGTTGTCAAAACAACGCTTATAGAAAAAGCTACTATTCTGTAATAAATTATATTGAGGACCAAGATGTGTGAAATAGTTTATATTCTGCCTTCATCCCTGAGTAACAAAAAAATGTATTGGTCAAATTTTGTAAATACTAATATTTAAAAAAGGCGCAAGTTTCTTGCCAGTTCTTCTCTGGACGGGTCTGAGTTTGTGAACCGGTGGTAAATGGATAATTTTGACGTTCATAAGTGCTCAGTAGAGCCTAAATTGAATAAATGATTTTGACTTTGACTTTTGACTTTGAAAACTTTTACTTTAATTCACTCTATAAACGTTATACGAAAACGTATGACTTTTAAGCTTTTCAGTCATGGTTATTGTTCGGTAATACGAAACTGCGTGTGAATTTTGCAATCGCTTTCAGGCTTTCGTTTAACTTTTAACAAGCATAGGAGCAGTCATGAGGGTGTGGAAATCTTGGAAATTAAAAAATCAAGCCGAGCCATCCTTATTTAATGACCTAACAGTTTATAAGCAAATCGTAGAGAAAAAAGAATTATCTCAATTTTGTAAATTACATGAAAAAGGTGATTTAAAGTATTTTATATTTTCTAATTATTTAAAACATGTGTAATTGACAATTTTTAACACATAAATATTAAGTTATCTATCCAAGAACTAAAATCTAATAAAATATAGAAACTTATTGCAGGCCTTAATGGTCCTTATTATGTAATTTATTTGATTATTTTTAAAATATTAATGCACATTTGACATCTGAAACATCAATTTTAATACCCGAAACAGATTCATGTTTTGGTACAATTGTTAAGGCTATGGATAAAGTGTCTTACCAGGGTTACATTTACGCCACGTAGGCAGTGGTTTACGAGGTTGGTAGAGTGCTTTTAGGACTTCTAAGCTTTTACTATAGAGACAATGTTGGCATTTCAGAAGATCTGGAATGAAATCGAGGATCCAACTCATTGCCACCCCTACAATCCTTGCATCTTAGATCAGGCACTACCAAGGTAAGCGAGCTGTATATACTTATTCGCGCTGATCCAGATCATTATTGTTATAGGAGTTCCTACCTTTTCTCATTACCTTATTAGGGTTCGTGTTTTAGCTACCTCAGTAGCCTAGTGGTATGGGCTTGCACTCTAGAAACCCGAGATCATTGGTTCGAATATTAATAATATTAATAAAATATTTTTTTTAATTCTTCTAACAACAAGTTAAATTAACCATTGATACATCTCAGCCAAGTTTTTACTAATAATTTTGTATGGCAGCGTAAGTAGGTCGGTCGATCGATATAATTCCAGCTTAGTGCGGGCTGCTCTGACATGTTTCGTATTTCTAACAACAAAGTCACAGTTGGTCTTCCTGTCAATCTTAATACGTATTATTATATTGAGATTTTGATGTCAGTTATATCGCACTTTAGTTATAAACATATTTGACATTTTCAGCAAGGTTTTTACTAAATAAGAGCATATCTATATTTATACCATAAAGCAAAGCAGTTTGTTTGCTTACTTGGACGCGCTAATTTCAAATTTTGTTGGCTTAATTGAAAATCCATCATCCACACATTAGGCCAATCGAACTGCAGTCCGATCTGCAGTTATTGCACCTTTCTCTGCGTGATGCAAATTATGCATGTAGATCGAATACTTACATTTTCAACGATGCCCACAGAATAGACAAATTGATTACAGATTGAGATGAAAAAGAATTTGTGCTATTTTTGAATCTGCTTTTCTTGAAATGTTATCCGTCAAAATATACAGGTATTTCACTTTACCTTTCATAACAAAATCACAGCTTAGGCTCTGAGCATGAATAATCATCATCATCATAATCAGCCTGTGTTAGTTCACAGCTGGACATAAACTTCCCCGAATGCATGCGATCTCCATTAGGGGATTTTGGACCGTATCCCACCACGCTGGTTGTAATGCGGGTTGGAGGGTGGACCGACCTATTTACATGCCCATCCGACGCATGGATCATCTTACTTTTCAGACAATTGAGTGATCGGCCGAAATTGCCCTAACCAACTAGGAAACAACGATGAAAATTTGTTGCGTCCCCGCAGGATTCGAATCCACGACCTCCGGTTGCACGCCTTTTCCACTAGGCTACGGAGGCAATCGGCGACTAAATTGTACTATAATTTTGTTAAGCATAGCTATAATCATATTATGAGGACGAGAAATATAACTCGCTAATTCCAGTTGTTTCAGGTTATATTCAAATAAATATTATTTTATTAAGAAAATCTTAAGGTCATCTTAAGTTCAAAGCAATCAAAACGGAGCAACATTAATAAGCTTGCTTAGTTAAAATTAGTTTTGAGTACGAATTTTGCTAAAATAATGTTTTACCTTCATTACAAACCGTCGCATAAATTCGACAGCGTTGAAGTAAGGGATGATGAAGTTATTATTTAATAAAACAATTTTATAACAAATTTGAGGCATTTCCATAATTCAAGAGCCACTGACTAAATGTTATATTCATAAGACGTCGCCGAGAACAAAGTTACGCTTTATGTTATCATGCAATTATTTTTAACGATGATTGGCATTTGGTTAATGAATGCTCCATATTAATTTTCCTAGCATATCACAAAATTTAAAAAATACTAAGGGCCATGAAAAAAGAAACATGATTTTTTTATTCATACTTTTTTTTGCATAATTTATTTAGGATTATTAAAAAAAACTTTCTTTTCTCCAGGAAAAACATTCACAAAGCAAAAAGAGGTTTACTTGGTTTTAATAAAGAATCGGGTTACGACTTTGAACGATGTAAAAAAATACTTTAAGTGAGTCGTAATTTTGTTTTTGATGTCAGACGGGCGGTTTTACGAGTGTTTATACACCTGTTAGACGGTGATTTAATATTTTAGAGATGAGAGGGTAAACTGCTACTTACTTATATTACATGTTTTAATCAATTTAAATCGCCACGTTTCCAAGTAAAAATAATAGCAGTTTTTTACAAACTTATTTCTCAGATACAAATATTTAAGTTTTTGAATTTTTTTCATTCCGATAAAATAAATTAGTCTTCGCGTATCAGGAGTTTTTGGCAGCTTGCATGTAGGAACCGAAAGAAATCCTTAAACACATAAAATTTTGAAATATATTACATTCATAAATATGTAGCAGTGAGTATAACACATATATTTATGAATCTGAGAGAAAGGTCCTGCTCTTGTTGTTTCTTTCATTAACAAAAATGAGACAAAAAGTTAAATAACTATAAGTTGAGTAACGGAAGCAAAACTAAATTCCTATTTTATTGTATCCGACACTGTCTTGTAGAAAATACAATCCGCTACGCGTAACTATCTTGTGCTAGTATCCGTTATAGAGTCCGCCTTTGTAAAGTTTTGACTAGATACTTTTGTTAGACCTAATAGGATTCCAATAACGGTTTCAGTGTTGTTTACTGATTTTGAGCAGTAGTACCGTACCGTTCTATTTTCTACACCTCATCGCATAGTAATACTACGTCATAGCATGAGGTGTGGGGAAATACGAATAGTAATTTATTATTTTATAGGACTTGGTGCCATAAACTGCGTAACACAACAATAAATTAAACTTCATTCCTGCGGGATTTAAACCCATGACCTTTAGTTTATAAAGCAAGGGCCAATACTGCTAGGCAACGAAGGTGGCGCGGATTTAATTGAAATAAAATTCGTAATGTATATAAAAAAATGATTTATGTATTTGAAGACAAGATTAAAACGTCAAGTTAGCAACGTCGCATTTTAAATGCTATTTAACGCAATACAATGCGAGTCCTTGGGCAAGCGAATACATTAATAAAATTACTATTTACTTTAGATACAAATTATTATAAAAATCATAGTTAAAAGCATTTCAATACAACTGTTTAGTTGGTTTTAGTTATTTTTCTGCTTCTTCTCTCTTTTATTAAAATTTATTGACAATGTAGATATCATGAACATTTACATAGAAACATTTATTTTTCTTCAATATGCTTTGTTTCAAAGAACATAGATTCGAAACCAATGTAATGTTGCCGTTTGTGGCTATAGAGGCATTTTATTATCATTTTTACTGTTTCCATTTCGCAGTATAAAGCCTGCTATTCCTAACTTTTCACACTAATAAAAACTTTTACTACTCGTGATGGCCAAACAGGCAATGTTATTACAAACATTCAACAACTGAAATAATTATTGAATTGACTATGAATGTCGATCGAAATTATTCGATTGAAGGATTGTATTTAATTTGCTTCTGCATATCTACAAATAAATGAAATTGGAATGTATGTTTATAAAATCTAAACAGCGGTTTTTTAATTATCATATTGCTACAGGTATCTAATTGATATATAATTTATACAACAGGTATATGTTACAAAACTATTTAATTTATTTCATTTTTATCTGTCGGTCTGTCTGTTTGCTCTGGCTAGTCTAGTACTTTCATTGGAAGTTAGTTGATGGAAATAGGAATATTTAAGGCTACTTTTTTTTCACGGACAAAGTCGCTAGCAACGGCTAATATAATTTTGCCGTCGCAGTTTTGCTTAAACATGTATAGTGTTTTGTTGAATACGAAGACAGAGGAGCAGTTCAGCCACCTAATGGAAAGTAAAAATACCAGGGATATCAACAACGCGCTCCCTACTTTGAGACACAGTATGTAACCTCTCCCTTACCCAGTAACGCTGACTGCGGTGACCTTTACACCGGACGGTAGAGATGGCACATTACTGCTATGCTGAAATAGGCACCGTGGTAGTACCACGGCACACGGCCCCTGCAAAACGGAATCTACCATCTCTAAAGGGTAATAGACCAAACAAAACCAACCAGAAAAATTACTTTTAGGAGGAAGTAAGATGGACTGCGGTCCCACTTATCATCAGGTAAACCGACTTCTTGTTTCTTTGCCTAATTCCATTAAAAAAATACTCGGAAAAAGAAAATATTTCTTCTTATTTCCAGCTCATAGCTTATCTCATCAATAACAAAACCTTTTCTTAAAACTCTGTCGAAAAACACATGAGGCTGGCGTAATTACAGAGATGCCTCCATCATAACTCAGAAAAGGGTCAGCATGTTGGCATAGTGCCAAAAGGATAAGTTTGCTGCAATAAGTAAACAGAACATATCACCATGCTATCAGCTTTGGATTTGAAATTCCAGGCACAAGAATATCCATATTTAGGTTAATATTACTTTAAAACGTAGTAAAATGTTTCAACAAACTTATTGACGATTTTTATGTAATGTTAAATAAATTGTTACAGTGTATAATACTAACCGTCTTAAGAAACATAATGACTTCGTCTAACTTACCGTTAACAGGTTCGGGGCGACAGCGATCATTTCATTCTTTCCAATCCTTTGGCACAAGGTGTACCCTCAATAATTATATTCAAATAATTTCATTTAAATTAATTTTTGAATTTTAAAATACGAAAAATGTTTTTTATAAAAAAAATTGTTAAAATCCAAAACTTTAAAAATGATGAAGGATGATTAGAAGGTATAATTTCAAAAAATATATTTTAAAAATATGGAACGATATAAATTCAATACACCTATAAAGGTTCATAACAACCTTTAACCATAAATTTGTTTATTTAGTATATCCTCTTTGGTAGCTGTTAAATTCATTTTACTATTGTTTTAACGCCGAGGAAGAGGCACTTATAACATAGAAAAACAAGATTGTTTTTCCATGTTATAAGAGCACCATTCACGAATAATAACCGTTTGCTTCTTTCGTACGGCGGCCAAAGTAAGGTAAAAAAATATTAAAATTATGCTAGAGTGGTTGAAATTAAAATCGTGAATTATCATACTTTTATGGATTTGTTTATTTTACCTTTCTACAAGGTCAACCGACTTGTTAAGTTTCATTCCATTTTACAAATAAACGCTTTGAAGTTTGTAAATACTTGCTGCTAGAAGTTTAATGTATTTCATTTCAAGTGTTTTAGTTCTTTTGTGCGCTGGGCAAGTTTATTTGGTTCATTTAAAAAAAAAAACGATGAAGTTAGTTTCGAACAGTTATTGTTAGTGTTAGAGTTCCTATTCCCAAGATTTAAATACACTTAAGTTTAGTATTTTAAATTAAGATTAAATGCAATTGCATATCGCCCAATTTATCAAGTATCTTAGATAGCCTGATTTATGTTTCTTCATTTTATCTCACGGGATTAATTTTGTCTCATTGCTGTTTGATCAAAACGGATAGTTAAACAAATCATAAACCGAATCAAAAATAATTTTATCATAAGCTTTAAGTTTCTTTATTGCCAACGAAGACAGCCGAGCAGACGGGCCACTTGATGAAAGTGATCATCGACGCGACGCCCATAGCGACAATACCAGAGGTATCACCAATGCGCTGCCTGTGTAGGATATTACGTCTCATTTACCCAGTAAATGCGCTGGCTACGATGCCCTTCAAACCGGAACATAGTAATGTTTTAAACACTACTGATTTGCTTTGATCATAAAAAGGGAGCGCTATGGTACCGCCTCAGACCAAACATCTCTTTACCTTACCTTTCATGTTTCTTTTGAACAAAGAAAAATATTGAAATCGGTACACATGCAAAAATATGAGGTAGTTAAAAAAACAGGCTTCGAATTAAGTACCTTCTCTTTTTTTGTGACGGTTTAAATGGGGAATAGCGTAAATAACGCATGAATGTAAAAACGGTCGAAATAAATGAGTTCTCAGTGCTGCCTTTAGATATTTCGATACTACGAGACCCGAATATATTCTGCTCATCATAGCGTTGAAGTAAACACAATTTATAACTTAATTTTACTTCCTTGTCTTAGAAATTTGATTTGTTATTTTCTTGATTTCTTTGTTGGTTTGTTTTGTTTTTAAGTTAGTTTATGTAACACATAACTTGACTAAACATATCTTAAAGTTCTATAACTAAGATATTTAGAGAATAAAGTTAGATTTCTCTTGTAATACGTGTGTTTAATTATTTCAAAGCAACTGATAATTACGGAAAGGAATTCTTAAGATTAATTGGTTGTAAAAATTTTAATAACATTTTAAATATCTACGAAATAAGTGTTCGTAATTTAATTGCATAACCATATTTTTAGGATATGATAATAAATATTAATGCTCAATAAATTACTTAAATATTCTAATTATATTGAAATAGTATTGTATACTACAATTAATTATATTTTCAAGTACTACAAATTTGATATTGAAATATAATAAAAATAAAACAAAATATAACGTTAAAATTCATTAATATGAACTTATCATAATGGCTTTGAGCTCCCATTCTCTACACCGTTAATTAACTAACTAAGGCATATTCCCTATAGAGGAACTTTTATCTCAATTAATGTATACTTTGTTAGGAGTATTTTTCTGGAGTTCTTGACAACATGTCTTGTAGTTGAAATGATCATAAAATTTAAATTTAAAAAAGCTGTTACGGTTTTTTTCGTGTTTGATTTATAGTTTTAAAAATCAGATTTGGAAAAGATTTAATTAATAAACGCTCTGACAGCCTACCTGCTCATTCAATCATTTCATAACAGATTAAATTTCGGAAGTTAATTATTTATTTCTATCTATCTTTTTCAAAACTGTACAGAGGCGGACTTAATAGTGAATGGCATTTTCCCAGTCAACATGGGGTGTTGCAGAATATAGCGGGAAGGTGCATTAGCAAGTTAAAAATAGGAAAAACTAAACAAAATAAAAATATTTAAAGAAAATAGATAAGTATTTTTCATAACATATAATAATACATTGTATATAAAAAATATACTGAATACATACTTGAACTATGTATATAAATATTAATAAAAATGATTAAATAATTTAAATATACGTAAATACATAGAACTCATAAATAAAATATTTAGGTCCGATGATTTCTAATTTAAGTGTCGAAAAAAATTTTAAGCCAGTGCTCTTTAACTTACCTTATAAGTTAGTTACGTTTAGCATCTTGATTTATAGAGGTAACGCCATATTGGGAGGCAATTAAAGCAAAGAGGAATGTAAGAAGGTCTGAAATTGTCGAATAGGGCTTGGAGCACTGAAGGGTAATACGACGAACGAAAGATTTTGTTGCTGACTTCACATAAATATTAAAAGTCAAAAGATATATAAGATGGTATATTGGAAGAATGGAAAAACGTATATAGAGTGGTAAAACTTCTTAGGGAGCGTCGCTGGCGAATAGGCAACCACATAAGTTGGGAACAATGCGCAGAGACGTGGTCATATTTACGTAGATTAAAAACTAATCGAATGCAGTTATTTAGAAGTCGGTCAAGTTTGTTGAGGTGATCTGCACTCAGGTTACTATCTTGAGATAGCTACAGTCCATAGTGATTAGGGAAAAGGGCCTGCACGTGCATCAATTTCGTCTGAGAGGGCCAAAACTTTTTTAACCGGTAAAGGCATCGCTGGACTCCTATCACTTTCGTACTACATTTGAAATTTGTCTGTTCCAACTTAAATTTTATCTATTGGGACCAAGATTTTCACACTTCCTGGTGGAATGTGTTCACCATTAAAATTACGTTTGGTAAGCGTCCTGAAATCTCCTACTAAAATGACCACTACTAACGACTATAGCCTGACACTTCGATGGGTTCAGCGTTAAACGGAACTTGTCACATCAATGCTTGTATCTGGACTGGTCACTAACTCGCTCGTAACTCTTGTGGAATCGATTACGAGTCCTTGTGGATACATCTGTAGTGACTCATCCGGCAAAGAACGAAAGAGATATATAGTAATTACTTAAATGTAATAAACTAATATAAAAAGAGAGATTATATGATAGGAACTTTTCGCTTTATTGAGAAGTCCACGGAAAGGACTTGCCCTGATTTAAAACGAGATCAAAAGGAACATTTAACTTTTAAGGGTTATTTATATCTCGTTTAAGAAGGATTTTATCGTTTAGTTCTTTAAAATGATATTAGTTTATTACATTGATATAAATTAATACTTGCTTGTCTACAACATAAATAAGATTTTCAATCCTTCCTTTTATGTACGAAGCAATATCCTTCTTGATTTAACTCCCGACTGCATTCGTACAATAGAAATTGAAGTGATGATAAGGCTGATATTTCTATGCTTTAAAAGGCTATTCGCATATAGAATATCTATTTAATTATAATTCTATAAATCGCATTTTCACGATAATATCGATATAAAAGTAACTCTTTTTGTATTAACTAACTCTATTAGACACTAATTCTATGCAAGAATTTGGCTGCATATAGCAAATAGAAAGGACGTGGACAAGGACACGTATTATTGAAAAAAAAAGTGGTTTGATAAGGATGGAAGTGGAGGCATAAATTAAAAGAGAGTTGTCTTGTTGAAGCTTTAAAACCTATTGTATTGTAAATACTGAGAAATTTTTAAATTGACACCATTATTTATTGTGCATCTTGGTAGCTAATTTTGTGCAACTATGCTTTCACGTAAATCCGGAGGTTGTAGAATTCAATACTTGCCGCATGGACTTTTTCATTGTTTTTCCTAGTATGAGTTAGGCAATTGTGGCCTGATCACCCAGTGTCTGAATACAGCTAAGATGATCCATGACCGTCGTTGTGGTATGTTCTTGGCTAAAGATATTCGTATCTGTTACCACGCTAACCCTGCAGTTTCGGACCAGCGTGATAGATATCGAAATAGCCCTGATGAATTTTGCTAGGATGTCCAAGATTTCTTAGTATGGAGCTCATTAATTTACAACTTTAAAATAAAAAAAATTACAAAAGGGTAAAAATATGAAAATTGAAACTAGCTTAAAAACCAAATATATAATTACAATTGACAAAATCCACGGTCCGAGGAAAGATGAATCTACAAAGCCTACCTAACCAACACATTAAACTTGCTCAAATTATCACTCCAAAGAGTTCAAGTTCTGGGAAGGTTACTCAGCTCCGTTAATAGACGAATAACCATCCGCAAGAAAAGGTTATATGAGTCTTTTCAACAATAAAAAATAATTAAAAAAAAAATAATAAACGCAAAGAAAATCACAAAGACTGCAAAGGGTTTAAAAGAAGTGGATAAAGAAAAAAATTTGTCGTTGTTGAAGCTAAAACCATGAATCTTTGTTTGTAAATATAGAATTTTTAAATGGAAACACCTTATTTATTGACTGCATCCGTAGCCTAGTGGTATGGGCGTGTGCTTTAGAAACCGGAAGTTGTGAGTTCGAATCCTGCGGGGACTCAACAAAATTTTATGGTTGTTTCCTAGTTGGTTAGGGGCAATTTGGCCGATCACCCAATTGTCTGAAAAGTAAAGATGATCCATGCGTCGGATGGGCATGTAAAATTGAGTCCACCCACCAACCCGCATTGGAGCCTGATGGATAGGGGTGTATTAGGGGCTTATGTCCAGCAGTGGACTATTACAGGCTGATGAGATGAGATGAGATGACCTTATTTATATTACTATACTTTTAAAAATCTCAAAAAAAATATACAAAAAGTAAAAATGATGAAAACAACTGAACATCTTTAATACTTAAAAACATTGAAATTACTCAAGTGACCCGGCAACATCCACCAGATGCCTCGAACGGACGCGTAGATGCGTAACACCGCCTCAAACCACTCGACACAATAGCACTATCACATAAGCACAACACTTATCACTCACGAGAAGAGTTCAGTTCTGGGCAGCGGGTTATACGAAGCTGCCCCGTTATACTTCGGACCCAAATTTAATACACAATGCACAGAGACAAAACGTCAATATCGAGACTCCTTTTCTCTAAGTACCTCCAATGGAAATAGTAGTCCGATTGTACATAATAAAAAAAATTAAGACAAACTATTTCGTAAACACAACAATAGTAACAAAAGCAGCAAGAAGACATTTAAAAGCAACTTTGTCGACTAGTATTAAAGCGAACCAAAATGTCTTGCCTGATTTGAAACAGATTAAAAAGGCCTCGGGTGGACACCATTAAACTTTTTAAAGGAAGAACAATTCTAACATTTTGAAAAA
This sequence comes from Lamproptera curius, assembly GCA_029286875.1. Lineage (NCBI taxonomy): Eukaryota > Metazoa > Arthropoda > Insecta > Lepidoptera > Papilionidae > Lamproptera > Lamproptera curius. The sequence goes on along the minus strand of JAGSMT010000171.1, from coordinate 773,075 downwards.
CATTTGCCTTGTTTAAGTAGCAAAGTTATGTAATCATTTTTAACAATTGTGCTTTATAATTTAAATCGAATGATAAATAAGTATATTAATAACAATAATATTTAACCACTTATAACGCAACACCAACTAGTCCCAAACTAAGCCGATTTTTTACTATGAACACTAAACGACTGTTAAATACATAGTGTTGAAGAGATAAATAAAGACACCTCAGGAGTCGGGGCTTTGTATAAAAAGTATTATTATCAGTAACACTATATATTTTGGGTAGTATAACGACGTACGGGATAACGAACGTAGACTACCGACTCTAGGCTACAGACGACTCTGGACTCTCTTCAACATTAATCTACCTCCGTTATGACTATGATAATCCAAATGGATTATCATAGCATTGTATAAAAACTTTGTAGACTACATGGTTACGTAAATACATAACGATGTAGTCTACAAAACTAAATAAAACAAGTTTAAATGTAATAATAGTAATCAATAACTTTTAAATATCACAATGACAATATTACTGGTTTGAAAATAACTGAACACAAGCATTAAATTGTAATAAGTTGCATAACAATCTAGCATCCTGTTCATCCGTGTTGCCATTAATTATTAACAACAGACATAATTTTTTTTGTAAATAAATACATATTATTTAAATATAAACACCGAGACATAAGGAACAAACTATGCTCATCACACAATCTTTCGCCCATGGTGGGAACCGTAACCAAACCCTTTGGAGGAAGTCTACTCGAAGCGGGGCGTCGATAAAAATACTTAAATTTATTATGTCGTATTTTATAAATGTATTAAAAGATGATAGTAGTGTGTTCAAATATATTTTATATAATATTCTATCATACATATTAATCAGTCATTAACTTACTATTCCTTAAAGTTTTCTATGTTGATTTTCATTTTCACTCGTTTTCACAAAGCATTCAATATATAAGGCCGATATATTTCCAGACTTTATAATTATTAATATGAAATATGTACTTACATTTCTTTACGATGTATATAAATGTAGTCTGAAATCGCTAATACATTAACTAATTTATCCTTTTTCAAATCAAAGTTCAACGTTTAGAATCTAAATCTGTCATACAAATATGGAAAAATATCTAATAAAGCTTATTTTTAAAGACAAAACGATAAAAGCCTTCTTGAACGAGATATAAATAATCCTTAAAAGTTTAATGTAGTTCGCCTGAAGCCTTTTGATCTGTTTTCAAATCAGACAAGTCCTTTCTGTGCACTTTAACACAAAGCGACAAAGTTTCTTTCATATTACTTTGTTTTTTTTATAAGTAACCTATGACCCACCCCAGCTTCGCACGTGTGCAATACTGATATCTGTTAAATGTATGGAAGCATATATAAATTTATCTGCGTTTCTCTACAATGTTATATCTAAATTATAGATATTAACTTTCTTCTTTAATCTCTCTATTTATTAAAAAAAACGCATCAAAATCCGTTGCGTATTTTTGATGGATGGATGGGCATGCATATGGATTTAGGGACGGAGAAAGTGACTTTGTTTAATACTATTTGATGATAAGTTCACAACAAAAATGATTGCTTAAATACAACATACAAATATATTTGACTTTCAAAATCACAATCAATTCATTCAACAGTTTATTGATTTTAACTAACTGCATTGTTTACATAAAATTAATAAATGATTGTTCTTTCTATTAGTTTTCTTTTTAAGTTGTGCTTAGAAATAAGACATTGTGGTAAAGTATGGAACCACTTACAGCTATTTCTACCATTTAAAATAAGAATGATCTAAATCGGAGCTTTCTAAGTGAAACAATGAGGTAACATATATAAAAGAAAATATACATTTCGAATTGAGTACGTCCTTCTTATGGGAAGTCGGTCATTGACACAATGTGTTAAACGTAATTAACGTACATTTTGCTAAACAGTCGTCGTTCTCAAGTATTCTGTACGCTTCAGCTTTTCGCCTAAATTCAACACTCATTCAATATCAGATTAACTACCCAACTTTACGGTAAATGAGTAAGTCGACGCAGGTGCTGTACTCGTATAACAAAAGTTTGATAAACTTACTGACTTGAAATTACGACTGTGAAGTGAAGATTGCAATAACATTATTAATATTTGCAAAGCCGTAATTGCAATTAACACCTAATAAGTTTTTAATTGACTGATTATTAATAAACAGATCTGAAAAATTTTTCTTCCACTCATTCCTAAACTTTAACTATTTGCTAGCTGTTGCCCGCGACTTAATCAACGTAGTACTGTATAAAGAAAAAAAATGTCCTAAAAAAAGTAGCCTAAGTTACTCCCACTCACATCAGCTATTTTCCCGTGAAAGGCCTGTCAAAATCGGATGAGCCACTCCAGATATTATCTAAAACAAACAGGCAAATCCTGCGGGGACTTAAAAAAATTTCCTTGTTGTTTCCTAGTTGGCCACGACAATACAGCGGATCACCCAATTGTCTGTAAACCAACTGATACCATGGATGGGTATGTTATTATCCGTTTATCCATCCCATAGGACCATGAGTCCCATCGGAATATAAGAATATAAGAGTAAAGGAAAAGGTAGTGCGCCTGTGTTTGCGTGTAAATTTTTGCAGTAAAATATCTCCTGCCTAGTTGGTTAATCTTTAATAATTTCGTCACCGTAGTCGAAATCCGACTTGGATTTTTTTTGTTTTATGGACTACACCGCTTCAAAGTAAACACCCAATGGGACTAGGGAGAATTTTTACGGGAACAAATTGGTTACGGTGCCAGTGTGGAAGATTGATTGCCATGAGTACGGATCATATTATCATTGGAAATGTTACAAAAGTTGTTCATTCAGTAAAATAGTTCAATTAAACATTGAATTTTTTTTAAAAATGTGACGGTGCTAACTTGACGAGTAGGCCTATGTCCAGCAGTGGACTCACACAGGCTGATGACGATGATCATCATTTCACTTATATGTAAAATATACCAGTTACCATTCGTATCTGAGAAGGTCCCGCTACATAGTATTTTTAATCTTAAACAAAAAAAATCTTTCTTTAATATCTTCCTTAATAAACTTAGCAGCCCAATCTTAATTTTTAATGCCATATAATCGTATCTTTAGGAGAGAAATTTTATATAAATTAATCAAAATGACAAATACCTGCATATAGAGTTTTGTCAAATCTTTGAGGTCGTTATGGTACGATATTGTTATGGTATTTGAAAGGCAGTCTTATGGGCTACTAGTACATTAAGGTCCTTTTAATTTTCTGCCATTTCAGTATTAATAAAAATTACAGTATAGTCCCATTACAAACTGATAAGCCAAATTTGCCAGTCCAAAATTATCAAAAATGATACTGAGCATTTAATCAGTTTATGCCACCACATCCTATAAAGTAATAAATTACCATTCGTATATCCTCACACCTCATGTTACCTACGACCTAGTATTACTATGCGACGAGGTGTAGAAAATAGAACGGTACGGTACTAGGCTCAGTGTTATTGGAATCCTGTTAGGTCTAACAAAAATATCTACTTCAAACTCTATAAAGGCAACAATAACGGATAGTAGCATAAGATAGTATCATCATTATCATCATCATCAGCCTGTGATAGTCCACAGCTGGACATCGGCCTCCCCTAATACACCCCTATCCATTAGGGAGTTTTTGACCGTTTCCCACCACGCTGGTTGGTGGGTGGGCCGACTTTTTTATGTCCATCCGACGCATAGATCATCTTACTTTTCAGACGATTGGGTGATCAGCCTAAATTGGCCTAACCAACTAGGAAACAACAGTGAAAATTTGTTGAGTCCATGGAGGATTCGAACCCACGACTTCAAAAGCACACACCCATACCACTAATTAATTTTTTGCCTCATTTTTGTTACTGAAAGAAACCACAAGAGCAGGACCTTTCTCTCAGATTCATAAATATATGTGCTATACTCAGAGTGCTACATATTTATGAATGTGATATATTTCAAAATTTTATGCGTTTAAGCATTTCTTCCGGTTCCTACATGCCAGCTGCCAAAAACTTCTGATACGCGAAGACTAATTTATTTTATCGGAAAGAAATAAAGCAAAAACTTCAATATTTGTATGCGGGAAATAAGTTTGAAAAGAACTGCTATTGTTTTTTCTTGGAAACGTGACGATTTAAATTGATTAAAACATTTAATATAAATAAGTTGCTGTTTACCCTCTCATCTCATAAATATTGAATCACCGTCATTCAGGTGTACATTATAAACACTCGTAAGACCGTCTGACATCATAAACAAAATTACGACTCCCTCGAAGTACTTTTTTACAGTGTTCAAAGTCGTAACACGATTCTTTATTATATTTCACTATTGTTATTAAAACCAAGTGAACCTCTTTTTGTTTCGTACATTTGTTTTTCCTGGCGTAAAGAAATTTTTTTAAAAACCCTAAATAAATTATGCAAAACGTATAAAAAAAGTATAAATAAAAAAAGCTTATAAATAAAAAATTTTTCTTTTCTCATGGCCCTTAGTATTTTTTAAATTTTGTGGTATGATAGGAAAATTAATATGGAGCATTCATTAAAAAAATTCCAATCATCGTTAAAAATTAATTGCATTATAACTTAAAGCGTAACTTTGTTTACGGCTACGTATTATTTATTTTTTTATTTATTAACAAGGCATGCCAACAGCAACACATGTACAGAAAAAAGTTGTAAAATATAAAAAAAAAACAATCACAAATGACCGCAGCTTTACGTACATGCTCGCCAATTACAGGCACACTCAGCTTTCAATAAACATAGTTATATAATAATATTACGGACAATATGGATAAGACAAACAATTATTGCTTAATACTAATTATCATTAAAAAGTACAGATTAAAAATAACAAAAAATGGGTGCGTGTAATTATGTACGCTGTGAGAAGTTATATCTTTGGCATCATTAAAAATAGTTTTTAATTGCATGCAAATAATTAATTACAATACAATAAATAATACATACGGATAGTTAACCTCAATTATATTGGAGCACTTGAAAAAGTATATAAGCACAATTTTTTTCACTAATATTCACAAATAGTAGTAATATCAATCAAAAATAATTAAGATAATTAAAGATGATAGATTTACAAGAACTAATCATAAATAACCAATAATAAGTATATAACATTAATAATTTAATATTATTTAGTAGTTAATTATATTAAATAAAAGTATTTTAATTTATATCAATAAATAATACATACCGATAGTTAACCTCAATTATATCGGAGCACTTGAAAAAGTATATACACAATTTTTTCACTAATATTCACAAATAGTAAGTAATATCAATCAAAAATAATTAAGACAATTAAAGATGATAGATTTACAAGAACTAATCATAAATAATCTCGATTAAGAATTTATGGATTCAAGACGTACTTTTGATATATCATATAACTGGTAGTTCAGCGCCATCTGTTGCTTACAAATGAAGAATTCCTAAGATATGTTGGCTTATTGTAAGCGGTACTATAAATCAGAAGCTTTGATTATGTGTCACTAGATGGCGCTTATCTAAAACGTATTACATAGATAAATCACAATGTTGATATATTAAATGAATAAAATATTACCATTATATCAAGTTGAATAAACATCATTACTAATATTAATATATTAATATAATAATATATTTAATATATATATTTAATATAAATTTAAATAATATAAATATATTATTAATAATAATATATATATATATATATACCAAAACGAACCTTAATCCTAACTCCTAGAGCACATTATGCAACAACTATCGCAAATAAAAACGACAACTCCATTATCACTCACACAAAATCAACCTTTATCACTATGTAATATGGACCTTATTACATTTTACCGTTTTCATTATAAACTGTTAATTTTGTGTGACAAATCTAAAATTTCACTCTCATCATTTTTTCATAACGCGCCTAAAGAAGTATAACTTCAAAAAGTAAACTTAAATATAGGATGTTTATCTTATAAATAATACAAAAGTCTTATGTGAATATTTGACAACTGTGTTATTAATAATGTCACTTAATGATTCTTAGCACTTTTTTTTTAAATCTGTGATAGAGTCACTGAATATATCTATATCTTGGGTATGGATTTCGTTTTATCTAGTGCACTTTCTTGAGATTGGCTGATGAAGGCCGAGGTTTGTCCTACTGAAAGGAATACTAAAAATCTTTGAAATTGTCTTTCGGGGGTAATTGTAAGGAACATTTAGATGTAATTTGTCAAGAAGATTACTGCATTTGATTCTGCCTTTTAAAACCTTATACAAAAACATTAAATCCAATAATGCACGTCGATTGCGTAGGCTGTACATATAAAAGTGTTTCAGTCTTTGTTGATAAGGTTGACTAGTTGATATACTTCGCGAAGAAAATGCTAGATGCCGGGTAAAAGCTCGTTGTATACTTTCAAGCCGTTGCGATGGTGCAGTGTATACAGGATTCCAAACGGTACTAGCAAATTCAAGATGACTCCGCACAAAGCTGTTATAAAGTGTTATTTTGGTACGTGGTAATTTAAAATTTTTTGAATTCCTTCTAATGAAACCAAACATTTGGTTAGCTTTTTAGCGGCACTGTTTATGTGATAGTTGAATCTTAAATGGGAGTCTAACGTTACACCTAAATCTCGAAATGTGTCTAATTTTAAGAGTTCCGTATTTTGCAACGTATATGATGTCTGCCTAATTAATAGAACATTTAGTCAGTGGCTCTTGAATTTATCAAATTATTTTGTTAAATAATATTTAACAAAATATTTGATAACAGATTTCATCAAGATTTCATCACCCCTTACTTAAACGGTGTCGAATATATGTGACGGTTTTCAATGAAGGTAAAACATTTTTAGCAAAATTCATGTACTCGAAACTAATTTTAACTAAGCAAGCTTATTAATTGTTGCACCGTTTCCAGTGCTTTAAAGTTCATGACCTTAAGATTTTCTTTATAAATAAGCTACCTGATAAAGAAAGAACTGATTGGAATAGAACCTGAAATTACCGAAATTAGCGAGTTATATTTCTCGTCCTCTTAAAGTGATTATAGCTATGCTTTGACAATATTATAAGTTACAATTTAAGTTGCGATTACCTCCAGTAGCCTAGTGGTAAAGGCATGTGCTTTAGAAACCGGAGGTTGTGGGTTCGAATCCTGCGCGGACTTAGCAAATTTTCATTCTTGTTGCCTAGTTGGTTAGGGCAAATTGGGCCGATCACCCAATCACCCTAATGGAGAAAGCGTGCATTCGGGAAAGCTTTTGTCCAGTATGTGGATTAACATAGGCTGATTATGATGATGATGATTATTCATGCTCAGAGCCTACCAAGCTGTGATTTTGTTACGAAAGGTAAAATGTATATATTGACAGATAACATTTTAAGAAAAGCAGATTCAAGAACAGCACAAATTCTTATTTATCTCAATTTCTAATCAATCTGTTTAGTCTGTGGGCTTCGTTGAATATGTATGTATTCAATCTACATGCATAATTTGCATCACGCAGAGACAGGCGCAATAACTGCAGATCGGACTGCAATTTGATTTGCCTAATATGTGAATGATGGATGGATTTTCAATTTGGCCAATTCCTGAAATTAACGCTTTCAAGTAAGCAAACAAACTGTTTTGCTTATGGTATAGTTATAGATAAGCTATTATTTTGTAAAAACGTTGCCGAAAATGTCAAATATATTTATAACTAAGAGCCATATAACTGACATCAAAATCTCAATATGATATTGCGTATTAAAATTGATAGGAAGATCGACTGAGACTTTGTTATTAAAAATACGAAACGTTTCAGAGCAGCCCGCACTAAGCTGGAATTATATTGGCTCACTTCCAGGGCACGAGACCGACTTACTTACGCTGTCATACAAAATTATTAGTAAAAACTTGGCTGAGAGGTGTATCAACAGTTTAATAAACTTGATGTTAGGAGAATTAAAAAATATTCATTAATATTATTACTTTGTTAAAAAATTCAATATTACATTTCCCACTATTTTTATTCAACGAACAACTTTTGTAACATTTCAAATGACAATATGGACCGTACTTATTACAGTGAATCCTCCACACAGCAGTGGAGGCATGTTTTGATACCAACAAAGGGTTATGTAGCAACCATAACCACTTTGTTGGCGTAAAAAATCATCCAAATCCCATTGGACAACATTGCAAACACAGTCGCAATGTACTTAAGCCGGATAATCTCTCTAAAAACTCAATGCTGAACTGATTTCTACTACGGCGGTAAAACTATTAAAGATTAGCCAACCACGCAGGAGGTATGTTACAGCACAAATGTACGCGCCAACACTGATGAACTCGCTTTTCCTTTACTCTCATATTCCAATGGGAATCACAGACCTATGGGATGAATAACCGAGTATTAAATATCCATCCGTGCTATTTATCATCTTACTTTACATGCAATTGGGGTTTCAGGTCGAGTTGTCCTCGACAAATTGGTAAAAAAAAAATGTTTTTTAGTCCCTGCAGGATTCGAACCCACTACCTCCGAGTTTTTAAGCGCCAGCCTATACCACTAAGCTACGCAGGCAGCTAAAGTACAAACACTAATAAGGCATTGAGGAATGGTAGGAACTCCTATTATAATGATAGTGGTAAATTTATTAAAATTTATATATTACACCCACGCAAAGAAAAGTTTTGACAGCCGCTTACCTTGGTGAGTCTAGATCCTCGACTTCGATCCAAATCATCTGAAATACCAACATTGTCTCTGTAGAAACAGCTGAAAGTCCTTAACGCACTCTACCAACCTCGTTATGTACCCATTGCCTACGTGGCGTAAAAGTAACCCCAGTAAGACTCTTTTTCTAGGGACTACAAATTTTATCAAAACATGAATCTGATTCCGGTATTAAAATCAGTTTTTCAGATATTGAATGCGCGTTGACATTTTAAAAAATCATAAAATGTAATATTTAAACATAATAGGAACCGTTAAGGCATTATCATGCCACTAATATTACATTAATAACTAATAAAGTCATTAACTAATAAGACAATCTTATCGTAAGGACCCTGCATTGCCATTCATGTCATCTTAATTAATTCAGTAAATAGCGAATCAGCAATCATTTTATATATTTAATTAGATTTTAGTTCTTGGGATACGATAACTTAATATTTATGTGTTAGGATATTTTCAATTACATATGTTTTCAAATATTAGAAAAAAATACTGTAAGTTACCTTTTTTATATAATTCAAAAGTTTACATATTAATTTCTTTTCAATACGATTTAATTAAGTAAAACAAATTTCGTTTTACTAAAGTTAAAATTAACTTAAATTTTAAATTTAAATTTAAGTTAAACGAAAGATATGAAGCGATTGTTGGCAGTTTCGTGTTACCGAATAACAACCACGACTAGAAAAAACTTAAAACATACTTTATTAAAAATTCAGTGTTTGCTTTCTAACATATAAATTATTTCATTCTAATTTTATTCACTTTCATTTCCGTATGAAATATGTGATAATTTTACCATTGAAGAAATACTAAATATTGCACAACAAACACACACTACACCTAAAATTTAATTATAGTGTCTAATTTAAGTTTATTTAACGTAGCTTAAACTATCATAATTTCCTTTATATTTAGGGCATTCGATTGCCATTGGATATCAAAGTGAGTTTTGATTTTCGTTGAAGTGTACACATTGTACCTACTAGCGTTGTTGTATGTACTATTAATAAATATATATATATATATATATGCACCTAAAATTAATCTTGTTAAGTAATGAACCACAAAAATGTATGTATTATTAAATTTTGTACCCATTGGCACAATTAACAAAACTTAGAATCTGAAACGGAAAATCCCAACGAAATATTAAAAGTTTTAGTGGCAAACTTTTTTTTCCGCTTATAAGAAACATTTCAGAGTCAATACTTTGTCACAATAACCTTTTATTTTAAGTTTTTAACGATAACATACTTATATATTTTTGAGTTAATTATTAATATGAGGCAAAATAAGCGAAATGTTCCTGAGAAAACCTAAAACTTCAATAAATATTGCTATGCCTTTTTACGTTTTCCTTAGGTTTAAACGTAATCTAAAATCGTAGCTTAATACATGTATGGTGTCATGATGGATTTATCATAAAATGGTCTTTCATTTTATCGTAGATAGGATTGGACTAACATAAAGATTAAGTAAGGCGCCATTAAAACAAATACATAAAATGATAGCATCTAATTACTATTTACATGTACGACGTTTCTTCAACACATTAAAAACTACTGTATTGAGGAAGTCATTACAATTGATTACTTACGCTGAATTAAGTCTTCATTAACCGTATTTTATTACATCTGTAACATTAATTTTAGTACGTCATTTATTTATAAACAAAGAAGGTTGTCCACATTTTCGTTTTTTATCAGTTTTTTTATGTTTCACGGATTTATATTATAAAAATGTTAGGAGATATAAAAGCATTATGTTTATTATTCTATAAATTATAAGGTTAAGTGCGATAAGTAAGAACAAATGAATGAATAAATTAGTTAAATAGTTCTTTACCAGGACATAAGTAGGCTTTTTTTCTACGCTAATATGGTTGCTTATTTACAAGATATCTTGATGAAGCGTTGAGGAATCATTAATCATACATAGAATTCCCTCGCATAAGTGCTTTGACATCACATGCAATGTTATTACATTCACGCTTCAAATACGTAATCATCATACTTTATATTACAGAGACGTGTTGCACTATCAGAAATATACAAGGAGCTTTTTTTGTTCTATTATATTTGTTGTATTTACAATATAAGTATTGGAGGCAATATAAAATATAAGTATTGTTGACAATATATATGTAGATTTTACACTTTAAACAATTATAATCAATTAATTTCAACAATGTGACATCAGTAAATTAATAAAATTACGTATAGAGTACACCGTTTATTGTCCAGTTGGATCCTTGCTTAGAAAACATAACATTTTCAAAAAATAACAACAAAAACCAAACGAGATTATAACATACAGTACCCACGTTAAGTACAAAATAAATTTGTATAGAAATTAAATCCGTAAGCAAGCACATGTTAATTCACACATACGCAACACATATCGCACTCGCCCTCGAGGGCAAGCTCATACTCCGTACTAGATATCGGCACGTAACAGGCCGAATCTCTGTAATCAGATAGCGCGGTATAAAGTTAATTTAAATAGATCTCAAAGCAACTTATTTAAGCGAGGTTCAACCCACAGGGGCGCCCTCGATACATGTTGCTAATGGGTTTAGGCAAGGACCAGATCAGCGACTAATCGAGCTGAGGCTGGGTCCTCTTGAGCACCCTCGATTTAGCTCGCTTACGGGATAAAGAAGTGGTAGCCCAAGCCGAGGTCCCCCTTCAAGGTCGCTCGGAGCTAAGCCACAGAAAAGAGGTGAATTCTGTTAATGTTAATATTATTTTTGATTTGATTTATGATTTATTTTGCTTTTCGTTATGATCAATCAGCAATGAGATAAAATTCACTCCGTTATTTAAATTGGAGAAGCATAAATCAGGCTATTTAAGTTAGCTGACGTGCAATTGCATTTAGTCTTAATTTAAAAATTATTTAATAAATTTATTAATATCCATGAAACGGCTTAACACCATATATGTGATGTTTAACATAAAGCGAGGTGTTCTACACCATATTTTAGGCTAACAATCACTTTAGCATAATTTTGCAACTTTTTATTGCCATCACGGTTCCACGCCCCTGAAAGAATAACGTAAGAGTTTTTATTAGTGAGTATGTCGGTTTTTCCTTATTAGATACGATACACTTCCCTGTTTCTGCTTTGCGCGATTTTACCATTAGCATATATAAATGCCATATAGTTACATAATATAACGACGTTTTTGGGGTATTTTGTGTATACAATTTCATAGAAAATTACGCATATTTATATTATTGAGACTAAAAATTTAATCAGTTGTTAAAAGAAAAGTTTTTAATTTTTTTTAAAGTACGTATTATACACCTTAACAAACGAATTAACTGGACATTATAAAAAGTATTGGTTTAACTGTATGTATAGCACAATAAAGAAACTCGTCAAACAAATGTATTTTTAAAAATACTGGATTTTGAAGAAATAATAAACCAAATGTATGATCATACTATATGTATTATGTTTACTTATTGCAGCAATCTTTTCCTATGGGCAATATGCCAACAAGCTGACCCTTTTCTGAGTTATGATGGGCGTCTGTGTAATTACGCCGACATCAGGTGTTTTCCCGAAGAATTGTAAGAAAAAGGTTTTGATAAAGTAAGCTGGAAATAACATATAATAATCTAGTTATATTAACATTATTTATTAATTAAGGCAATAAATTAAGTGGACAGTTTACCTAAGAATACCAAATCAATAATTAGTTTTTCATATCCGATTAGAGCGTATTCGGTAGTGTCATATAGTATGTACAGGATAAATTAAGGCTGATATTAGTGTGATCATCAATGTAAAAGTTTTATTTCTGAATATATTTACCTTAGCGACTGCTGGGCTATAAATTTCAACTTTGTAAGTAATAAGAAACTTTCATTTAAATATTAACCTCATTTTGACTTAAATAAAAACTCTTAGCCTTATTTTATCAATGTTTAATTTTTTTAATAATATATTGCGTATGGAAGATAAAAATCAATTATTTTTCACTGGACTACTATGTATTGCGTATTTCTATTGTAGCTGTCCTAACAAACAAAAAAAACAAGAACCTATAATTCTGGAAAATTTCTACACACTAGAATTTGTATTCAGAATAATTTGTAATTATATTCTACAATTTACTTTTTTAATGAACTTTTCTATGTTATTTCCTAGTGGGTCATGGCAATACGGGGTGATCACCCGACCGTCAGTAAAGCAGGATGATCCATGCGTCGGATGGGCATGTAAAAAGTAGGTCCTGCGTCTTGTCTCTCTCCGGTTCTGTCGGTTATCCATCCCATCGGGCTTTGAGAGTATTTAGGAGAACAGAAAATAAATTACTTATCACCACCTAAAAATCAATAATTATTTTTGATAACGGTACTTATCCATATAAGATGATTTACATTAGAAAAGACCCAAAACAATTTACCCTTCCTGCTTTTATATTTATCGTTTTAGGGTATATTGCAGCTATAATTCTTCTTTATAGCGTGCATTGTTATTGCCCAAAAATATCAGGTGTAATATAATCGTTCCCCGTAGTGAAGCTAGCCGCCTACTTTATGAATGAGGTGAGGTTATTCGTTTTTTGTTCGAGATGCTATTCAATCACCCCATTGGTTCAATGATCAGGCTACACTTCGCCCATATGTAATTTATTATGAAGTAAATGGAGTAAAGAAACATGAGAATTTTGTTGTCATCTCAGAAAAATTTTGTCACGATATAAGTTTGGTACATTTATTTAAAACTTAATTTAGTGCCGATAAAATTTTAAAAAATCAAGTATTTTTCTGATGGAGGCGCTTCACTTTGCCAATTTAGTAAATCATAAAAATATTTTTTTGTTGTTGATGCTGATTGGACTTATTTCGCTACATCTGATGGCAAAGGAGCGTGCGATAGCTTGGCAGGGAATGTAAAAAGACAAGCTTATCGTACTAATCGCCAACGTGATAATTTTTCGTGTGCAGAAGTTCTTTTAAAAAAAATGATTTTGCTTTCTGTACGATTAAAGATCATAGAAAAAAATACCAACTACGATTCGAACGCTTAACTACAATAAAAAATACTCGCCAATTTCATCATTGCTACAAACCATTGGAAAATTTTTCACTAGAATGCAGGCTCGTTTTAAAAGATGAAAAAGTATTTATTAACAAAGTTTTTTAAAAAAACTTAAAGTATCTGACTACAAATTTACCATTTAATTATTTAAATTAAGCTTTCGTTTGTTCTATTCATTATGTTATGATTATATTCTCTATGATATTGTTAACAAAAAATATATTTTTTTTGATAATAATTATAATAATATAACGCAAATCATCATGAAATTTGTGTTATAATAATATTTTGTATTATTATTTTAAATTATCACTGATAAAAGCTTTAATGCAGTACGATACGCTCGGCGGCTGGCGCGCTGTCATAAATAAATTAATTTTGTTTAATCTAATGGCGAGCAGTGAAATTTTCTTCCGGAATCTTAAACTTAAATGAATAAAGCATGTGACTGAAAAAATGCATTTTTTTACCAAGAAATGAGTTAAATATCCATTTGTTAACTTACAAGTTAGTTACGAAAATAAACAAATAATCTTAGGTTGTTAATAAATTCTTAAAGTGTAGACATTTGACCATAGATGCTGAAAATTTCATGAATTTATTTCTTACGGTTGATTTTTAACACATTTTATAATTAGAAGTGCTTAAAATGCTCATTGTTAAAAAAATATTGTTAAAATCAATTTTTTTAAAAATCGTTTAGGGAATCATTTTTTATCGTAAGTACTCATGAAAAATATTTATAAATTAAATTTTTATGATCAAGTGGTAAACGGGGGTCCACTAGACGTGATCATGGGCATTTATTTAAGAGATAACAAATAAGTGTATTTTATGAAAAAAATCCGTCTGGATTGTTCGTTATTTATTCATAGGTATTAATTTCCATCTTTAAAAAAACCCAAAGTGTTGTAGTCAACAACACTTTGGGTTTTCATTAAAATTATTATTAGATTGTGACGGATTCCCAGTGCACTACACTAACTCTAAAAGTAAACATACTTGTAAAAACATATTTATTATTTTAAGTAACAATGCTCTTTGTACATTGCTAAAAGCAAAGTAAAAGTTAGCCTGATTAAACCAAAGGAAAAGATAAAACAGAAATTTGAAATCACTCACAGATTACTTTGCACAAAATCTGCTTTTCTTTTTTTAATTTAATACTAGCGACCCGCCCCGGCTCTGTGCAATACTGTTATCTATAAAACTAATGGTAAAATAGATAAATTTATAAGCAATAATTATGCATATAAACCATCCTCTTCAATGACTCTATCTAATAAAAAACCGCACCAAAGTCCTTTACGTAGTTTTAAAGATTCAAGCAAACATAGAGATATAGGGTCAAAGAAAGCGACTTTGTTTTATACTGTGTAATGAGTACAGCTAAAGATACATGTCCGATAATCTTCAGTTTTTTTATTTAGTTTTAACTGTTTTTGTTCCTGAAATAATGAAATTCTTTTGTTATTGTCGGTGTAAAATTTAGTGTTATTATTTTTAATTTAATTTATAATATGTGAAAAATTTTTAATTTATCGCGTTCTTTTTAATGACTTCCGGCACAAACTCACATATCTCCGATTTGAATATTAATAACTTTTTGAATATTCCCCGTTTTATACACTCTCATAATAAAAACAAATGTGTGCATTGAATTTAAAAACAGTTCTAAATATACGCTTCATTTCCAAACGACTTAAATATTTTAAACAATGTAATTTATTGATGAAAATAAATATCGTCTGATAAAGTCCACGCTACGTCCATCTCGGCCCATGTCCTATATGCCGGAAGCTTTCAGCTCGAGCTTAATAATTGCTTCCAATACCTAGACACTTGCAGCAATGTGGACGAAATTAACGGTAAGCTCGTCCATACTGCGGGTACAAGGTTCTATAAGACTAACCGTAAGCCTAGAACCCAAAAACTCTCCGATCACACTCTTAACCTTATGGAAAGAAGACGTAAGGTGCGGCTACAGTCTTCTTCTAATATGTCAGACTACAGGCAGCTAAACTAGACTTATCTCCAAGTGTATGCGGCGTGACTTTCACATCTTTATTACCATGAACCAAGGTTCTGCGCCAGAGATCTGTCTGTCGGTCAAAGCCAGCTAACTTTGTTGAATACCGATAGTAGGAACGTAATCTCCGGTAGACCACAAGATTTAAGTGCGATCGAGAGATTCTATATTCGGAACCGCTTACTGTAGCTAGTGACGATGCAAGAGCAAAGCTTATCCGACACAAATCCAATAATATCCCGGAAGTCAGTCTGAGCAAGATACTAATGGCTCTCGAATAAATTAAGAATGGCAAAGCACTTGGTGCGGACGGAATTGCAGCAGAGCTTCTAAAAGCGGGTGGATAACCGATACTTGTAGTACTTCAGAGGGTCTTTAATTTCGGCCTAAGCGATGGTATTACGCCAGAAGCGTGGAGTAGAAGTTTGGTGGTGCTGTTATTCAAGAAAGGTGATAAAAGAGTCTTGTAGAACTACAGACCAACTTTCCCACTGAGCCGCGTTTATCTCCTGTTATCTTTAGTCATCTTGAATCGTCCGCTTCCATAGAGTTCCATTCCGCTTCCATTGAATAGATGACTTCCAGCCACCCGAACAACCTGAATTACAAAAATGCTTTAGAACTACAGACCACATATTTACGCTGCGGCAGATTAAGCAGAAGACCGAGGAGTATAATCTGCCTAAATGATTGGCGTTTGTGGCCTATGACCTTTGATTCTGTCTAAATTTGGGCTACACTGTAGGCCCTTCTGCGTTGCCAAATTGACAATCGGTATATCCAGGTGATGAGGTGTTTGTACAGTAAAGCCACAGCAAGTGGAAGAAGTAATGAGTCGGCCACATTGTTCGTAGAACCGATAACCAATAGGGAAAAAAGAGTCTCGAGTGGCAGCCTCGTATTGGCCTTCGCCACCAACTGGGGCGCAACGTCCGACACTGCGATGACAGTGTCGGACACCCCCACGAGGTAGAGTGACGATCTGTGCAAATGTGCAGGAGGTCGGTGGATGCAGGTGACACAGAACCGTACCTCTTGGTGCCTTATGTGGGACGCCTATACTCAACACTGGGCCCTGACAGGCTAAAACGACGACGATGAAAATTAAAAATATATTTCTGGAATATTTTATTATGAACGTGAACTATTTTTGTGCAAATGCCGCGTGCAAATATCACATTTTTAAAGTGAAATTTTAATTCTAAAACGCGGCAAAAATTTGAAACCAATATTTTTTCTAATTTTACATTTCTGTAAGGTGATATAAATTGTAGCACTTTTAATGCAAATTTTAATTTAAAGCTGTCATTTTATTAAATAAAAGAGCGCAAAGTACATATTACTTTGCGTAGTAAACGAGACTGAATCAAAATTAAGAAATAATCTGTTTAAATAGAATCAAATAAACTCATTACATAACACAATTATAGACCATCGCGTATTTTTATATTAATAATTTGAAATATACAGTTAAGGAATTTGATAAGTATTATTTAAAGGCTATTTACTTTTTTAACAGGAATATTGTTCTGAATCCAGTCATATGTAATTCACTAAAATAATTCGGTTAATCCAGCTTGGTTTGAGTTACTTTTATATAATTATTTAAATTAAAATAGAGCTATAAGCCTTAGTCTTCGAAAAACCTCTTTTTTTATCTGATTTTTTAACTTTACATTCGAAATATATCTACTATACAAAGATGTTTCACTTTGGTTTTCTCAGAAACTAAGCAATACCAGTAAGGTTCATTATGTTTTTACAAAAGCCGTAGCTTTTATTTCCGTAAAGTCAATGGTCATTCTTTTAATGAAAGGAATACAAAACTGAGACAAGAGATAAAAAAAAGTTATTAATTTAAAGAAACATTTTTCCGTTTGGTTAAATAAATTAATTTAAGCAAAGGGAAGCAGGGAAAGGAATGAATATAACGAGCGAAATACGTAAAAAGAAATAAAGAACTTCGAACAATGAATAACTTCGTTTACTTAATTCTGAACTGTAAGCTTTTCAGGCTTTTTAAAGAATTTAGTGCTTTATTTTCATTTGCACTTTTTAATTATGTAAAGATCTTTTCATGAATAAACAGACGATATTTAAATAAACTAAAATCACTGTCTTTATCTGTATATGTTTTATTTGTTAACGCTAGTTGAAACTTAAGAAATATATTAAGAAAACAATTCGCTTAAATAATATGAAATAACCTAAAATAGAAAAAAAATTATGACTAAAAAAATGCTAGCGATGTAGACTAATATCTCATGGATCTCCCGGCTTGCATGAATTACAGATTTGGTTGGCAATCTGTGTGGGAGGTGCAACGAAGGGCGAACAAGTTCTCATGTTTGAGGTAGAGTGGGCCATAAGCCACAACTCGGGCTGCTTTGGCCAGTGCTAGTGCGGTTACAGAGAAATACTAAATCATACTTGTAATTGCACCCTATCGATATCAGGATGTAAAAACGTGCTAGTTTAGTCGGTGTCAGTCCGACATAACCCGTCTTTCCAAGTACGATTCCGTTTCATTTTTTCTAACTGTATGTAAATTAACAAGATATAAATGCAATGAAATTAGTTTTTTACGCACGCTTTTTAAGTCGTGAAGCAAAGGCTTGTGTTATCTATTGACAGATTTCTAAGTTAGGATATAAACAGAAGACGATGGAATAGATAAGATAACTATTATTAGAAATAGAACCATAGTAATAGCTAACTACTGATTGACAAAAGCTAAAAATACTCGATAAATATGCAATAAGGTAAGATACTTGAACTAAACCAATTGGTGTACATTAAACATCGCCTATAAACGTAACAATTAAAATTAAAAAATACGTTTATTATTTTTTGTTCAAAATAATCGTTAAACTAAATAAGTAAAATTAAGATAAAGAGTTAAAGATTAAATCTTAAATCTTATTAGACTTTGAATTAACTTGACCTTTTGTAATTTATTACACCTTTTTTAAATATAGCAATAAAAATAGATTAAAGCCCTTAATCATGTCAAAGTGGGTACAATTTTAGTATTCTCGTAAAATTTCTTTATACGACCTCAGCGACTGCTGCGCCATAAATTTCAACTTTGTAAGTATGTAATAAGAAACTTTGATTTAAACTGCACCTGTATCTACAAAGTCATTATAAATTATGTAAATACGGTTTGCCCAACATTTTGCAATGCTCGATTTTTTTACTAATATCTGTGTTTATTTCATCTTTTCAAATTATGCATGATAAACAAAAATCAGTTTATTTAACCACAATATATACTTTTTCACGTGTACATAATATTTTCTAATATTTAAAGCGAGAATAATGTTGAAATTTTATTTTGATTAAAATATAAAATATAGTGTGCCGCTTGGCGTAGACGTTAGTGACATAGATTGTTGCGCCAGTGGGCGGGGATTTGATTTCAACTACGGGAATTATGTGTGATGAACGTTGTGTTTTCTCGGTTCTGGATATTTGTATCTTAATAATAATAATGTTCTGATTGCGACTACGGTGGTCAATTAATGTAAAGACCAGCTGGGTAGGATATATTGCATGGCACAAGTGTGCGCGCAAATAAAGGAGCACCCCCTCTTGCTTCGCATGGATCATCTTACTTTTCAGACTATTGGGTGATTAGGAGAAAAGTTAAGTCCTCGAAGGATTTGAATCTTAGACCTTCTACGGGTTCTAAAGCACAAACCAATATGGGTTCTTGCTTTAGAACCCGGAGGTCTAGAAGTAGGCTACGGAGGCATTTGTAGCAGTTGCTTTTTTGTATCTATATAATATACTTTGAATCTATCTATATGTATGTTACATATATCGTATTCAAATTGTCCAATGTTTAAATTTCCTACACGACCATGTAAAGGTAATTCTATTGACTATGACCACAACGTGTTAAATTCAAACGAAGTTTCATATTATATTCAAAGTAATTTAAGATATACTCCCAATATTGTTCACGACACATTCACTTGTCCGGGCTCGTGAATAATGTTGCACACGTTAACTCGCGCGTAAACAACAGAAAGTAGAATGAGATCTCTATGTTTCTATTTCATCGTTTAAGCTAAGAGAACGCTTTAGGAGAAATAGATTAATTTTTTTTTAAACATTAACATTAAATGTATGTGATGATTGCATTTGTACAATAAATTTCACGTATATGTGTGTGCACATTTATGTACAATTTATTAAATATTTTATTTTCACAGTGAAGTCTTGAATGGTTTATGAGAAGAAATGTATAACTTGGAATTACCTAAAATCAATAAATATTTTCCCAACAGTACTTATCGAAGTAATAATTTTTACATTAGAAGATACCCATAACAATTTACCCTTCCTGCTTCTATATTTATCGTTTTTACGGTATGTTGCGGCTATAATTCTTTTTTATTGCTTGCAATATTATTGCCTAAAGAATATATTAGGTGCAATAAAATTGTTCCCCGTGGTGAAGGTAGTTTGCAGGCACCTACTTTTTTAATGAGGTGTTTTCTAAAATGTTATATTTACGAATTGAGAATGTAATGTTTTCAACAAAATTACCTATTTTATTTAAATACACTTGATTACACACGTACAGAAGTTACATGAGTTAGCCAATCTTTTGTATCTCCTAAGTATTGTTTTTTTATTATCCTTGAAGTTATGCTTACAGACTCATGTCTATAGTAAGCTTCATCTAACACAGAGTTCGCGAGAAGCTCCGATCCTCACGAACTAGGTGGCCCATTTTTACTAAAATGAAAGCCACACGTACAGAAGGTCATAAGTTAGGCAGTTAGTTATGTTTCCTAGGATTGTCGATGATCGGTTTACGGACCGGGACGCCGACGGTCTGGCAACTGTATTAATCGCTTGCTGGGGGCGGTGAGAATCGCCCTGGAACGCGGGTGTATCCAGTGTACGCGGTGTGTGTGTGTCGCTATGCTCGTAAGCGAGGGCGAACTACAGGTGAGTGTCTGCTATCTCGCCTGTGTGGTGCGTAAGGTTGGATGTTGGGACCCTCGTTGGGTCCGTAAGTCTCAACGACCTCTTCCTCGTCCGGGTCGGAGGAAATGTTTCGCGGTCTACGCTTTTGACTGGACGCTTTTGGATCGACCGCGTACGATGCTGCTCTTACCAGCAGAGGGTTATTATGATTAATAACTTTATCGATGTGTTTGCGCGTTAACTTTTGAAAGTGCTCGTGGAGTGTCGGCAATTTGCAGGCGCTGTGTAAATCTACGATTCGTTGTTACCACTGCGCCCCTGATGGCGCGCCGATGAATTTGTTTTGAACTACTTGTGTTGTTTTAGGAGTGTGGAGGATGCGTGAGCGAAAGTTTGGCATGCATAAGCCACGATTGGTCGTATGCATACCTTGTACAATAAAGTTTATATTTGAGCAACATTTTGCTGTGACAATTCGTTAGTCATTCGAAAAGATCTTGATAGAGTCTGGTCGAAACGAAAAAAACCTTTCTCCTAAAGTCCTGAATATGACTTTTGAACGACATGTTGCAGTCGAAGTTCACGCCTAGGTATTTGGCCTTCCTTTCCCATGGGATCCGTTGGCCGTAGAGTTTTAGTTGATCTAGTGTCTGGAGTCGGCCAGCGCGTGGATTTAACCTGACGCCTGAGTTGAGGACGGGGGTATCATGAAATCACGACGTAATCTATACCGATGAAAGTGTATTGCTACACTTTTATTTGGATTTACGTCGATTCTCCATTTGCAAACCAATCGCCTAAACGATTGATCGCGTTTTGGAGCTTTTATAGATATAGTTTGGTCTGAGCGACGAACAATAGAGAGCGGTGTCATCGGCGAAAAGTGCCAGATTGACATCATCGGGCTTTGGAATATCGCTCGTGTAGAGCGCGAATAATAAAGGTAATAGGACCGATGTATGTGTGTCTTCTAGCTATCGGCTAAGCATTCGGCCTTTTCGAAGTCATCGAAGCATAAGCTCCCGTTGGCTTTAATAATGGCGGCATGGCATCACGGGGTTCCGACTTCATACGTCGAGCTAACTGCCAATAGGCAGTGTGCGATGGCACAAGTCTTCCGTCAGACCTAACCATGAGCCTTTGCGATGTAACTCTATCCTATCTCTGACCTCTAGCTGAAGTTGCCTAAAGCGAAATCGGTTTGACTCGGACGGAAAGCGATTAAACGCCCGCTTGAGTGCATTTTCTTTCTTATCAGGCATCGAATACTTAACGGCAAGCCAAAGTTGCGGTTACCGAAACCTTGACTGTCCATTCGGTCGTCGATGGCTGATGAGATTTGCGTTAGTGATACTGTCGATGGCAATATATGCTTTGTCTACACTATCAATAACCTTCGGTAGGTTAGGCGCAACTTTGGGGCTAAATATCGTCGATGATCGGTTTGCGTACCGGGATGCTGCGACGATGGGACGATCGGCTGACACTTTAATCGGTTGCCGGGCGGTGTGAACCGCTGTGGAATCAGATGTTTTTATTGAGATAATAAAGTTAACCCTAATCTCTTTCAACTGTTTATTAACAATGTAAAAGGTAAAAAGTTATGACTCCAAAATAAATTAAATGAGTTAATTATATTGTGACAGAATAAAATAATCGATAATAACTTAGATTCGATATGAACATTATTTTGCTTAATTTACATTTGAAATAACATAAATATAAATACCTGATTAATTAAAATTTTCGTTATGTGTACAAATATTAATTACCATGAGGTAAAACGATAAATATTTCCTAAGACAATTATGAGGGTCTTATTTGATAGAGCACAATCGAGTGAATTCACATCCACGTCTGATAACTCGTACGTGTTGATGCTTAATGTGGATATTAATTGCTTCTGAATATAACGCGAACATGCATCGAATCTCACTTACTGTTATGAACATGTATGTACCAAGCCAAATAAATAAGAGTACTAAATAGTTTGTTGAAGAAACTAAATTGATCGATTTAGAATTTGAATTTCGGGACGGATAAAAACGTCTGGAAAGTTACTAGAGTAAGGGTTCGGTGTAAAGAGTGTTAAAAACATACGTAAATTGTTAACGTAAAATTCCAATTTAAATATCTTTTTTTAATGTAGAAAAGTAGCATTTGCTTATTTACTACAGTTTTCAAATATGTATTGAGAATAAAAATGGTTAATTCTTTCAAAATCAAGGACTTTTCAAAAAGTCCTGTGACGAATACTGGCACTCATTATAGAAACAATTTACAATTTTACAATGGAGCGACGTGAAAATTAACTAATATGTGAAATGTCCCATAGCAGAATATCTAACGTATATATATATCACAAAAATCTAAAGTTTTCTCGTTGAGTTTGTCTAAATATTAAAAAACAGAACTTTCCTGTATAGTTACATTTAAATCTGTTAAGTAATTTTAAACGTCCCGTTTACAGGGCAAATGCCTTCAGTTTCGTAATCCAAATTAATTAATTAAGGCCAAAAGCCCATAAATTTTCTTAAATACTGTGATATTAATATTATCATTAATAGCTGAGTCTCTTAGTGTTTACTATCAGAATACTCGAGGACTGCGTAAGGAAACGAGCATATTTAAAGAAATCTTATTTTTTAACACTCACGATATCCTATCACTTACGGAGACGTGGTTAAATGGAAGGAATTGACAATTATCGGGAGCTGTTCGATGACAGATATACGGTATGGCGCCATGACCGTGACTATTTGTCTACAAATCAACTTAGGGGTGGTGGTGTCCTTTTAGCAGTTAAAAAGGCATACCCTTAGTTCAACACTGAATGGCACTCTTCTGAAAGATCTTCATCGTTAGGTTCTTACATTTAAAAAACAAATACAACACCACTAATTTACATATCTGCCATTATATTTATGCAACAAAAATATGTTGCTACACGTCAATACTCAATTAAATAACTTCTGATAACCTTTTCTCTATAATAAATTTATGTCAGACGACAAGTTTATAATTTTGGGAGACTTAAATTTTCCTAACATTAATTGGTGCGAGCAATGCGACATTCTCACTCCATCAGGAATAGCTGGAGATACTCAAATTAACATCTTCGGTAGATTAACACAGTGTGACTTGACTCAAATGAATAATTGTCGTAATATAAATAATCGTATTTTAGATTTGGTGTTAAGAAAAAACTGTTAATACTTGCCTCGACCCCTCTGATATATGAAAAGTCCCTAAATCTCTGGTGATCGAAATGGATTGTCCAAATTAGTTCTAAACTCAAAAACAACAAGTATATTTATTCTCAGGAACTAAACTAAATTTCAACTTTTCTTAAAAGCATCCATGGGCGAAAAATAAAGGGAAAATCTTTAAAAATTTTTTTCTTCTCAACAAAATGTTACCGAGATAAGTTTGTTCCTCGTAAGTTAGTTTCTCCTAAAGACTATCCTTTATGGTAAAGAAAGCGTTGGAAAAAAATTCAAAGTTTGTAGAACCAAAGATAAAATAACATTTATGCTCTTGAGAGATCAATTAAAATATAAAAACAAATCTTTAATGCCTACATAACGAAGACTGAAAGAATCTTTATCAGGCACCAAAAGTTTTTGTCCTACTAAAGGAAATTTAAAATCTTCTTTACCCTGCTAATGATATAAGTCTTTCCTTTGGACAGGTGAAAATTTACTTATTTTCAGATCTTTTAGTCATCCTTTTTCCATCATCTTTAAAGGAAGATTAAATAACGTTGACCATAATCCCCATCCCTTATGTATCTTTTAAACGGTCTTGGCTGAAGGAAATCCAAAAATATTTGGAATGGCATTTATCATCCATCCTAGATCGGAAAAAAAATAATTTGTTGTCCTATCTCTAAATTTCGTCCTCTAAAGTTTTGAAAAAATCATTTTGCGAAATGGTACTACTGTATCTTCTAAATTCAAACAACATATTTGAAAAAAGTCAACCTTTAATCATTACTCTTCAACATTATTTACCTCTGCTATGAATTCAAGCTCATGATTTATTTCGTTTCCTGGCGTTTCCCCAAATTGACCAAAATACTACTTCAAATTAAATTTGCTGGCATTCACCAATTTATTTAGATGGTTTACCCTCCTATAATTTAACCCATTCAAGCTGGTTTCCAAGGGTTCATCGTACTGGATTACAATTCCTTATGGTGGGTTTACAGGGTGCTTTATTTGGTCCCATTGCTATTTAATTCTTTATAAATGATAATTGACACCTTTTTTACAATAAAATTCGGCCATAAGCAGATGGTTAAAATTTTTAAAGGTAAAACCATGAGACTAAGCTTTTTCAGGACTTTCCTCAGACTGGAAATTTCTTTTGCCAAAGACTGAATCTAAATGTCTCTTAAAATGTTTTAATGACATATGGAAACATTTGGTAGAGTATTATTTATAATTAATATATTATTTATATTATATTTTATATTATATTGGTAATTAAAAAAACAAAACCTTCAAATTCAAGCAGGGGTTAAAAGATTTGGGTGTTCAAGTTGTAAAGTACCATAACGATACCACGTTCAAATTACATCATTAATAAAGGAAATAGGCTTTGGGATTTATAAACCGGTTTAGCTTTTTGTAAAAATAAAATTGATAAGGTTCTGTATTGCTCCTTTTTGCGAAGCGACCTTGAGTATTCATCACACCTTTGGAATCCAGTAGTATTTATATTGATAGATTTGGAAAATTTCAAAAAGGTTTAAATTTTTAAATAAAAATGTAAAGCATTTGACCAAAACTATTATTATAGATGTAAAAAGCCACCATATATTGCCGTTAGAGAAAGGCGCAAAATAGCTGATGTACATTATTAATAAAAAATATTACAAAATAGGAATTGAATGTTCACCACTTTTAGGTAAAAATACTTTTAACAGTGCAATAAAACAGCCTCAAGACGAAAGACAGCCATGTCTATCTTTGCCTCGTAATCACACAAATGTATAGACAAAAACTCAAAATCTTTTACCATTACATATTTAATATGTATCTCATTTGTTTAATGTTTTCCTAATAAATTAGTATTAAAAAAATTCAACATAATTTTGTTATGCTAGTAACTAATAGATCCTTTGAATATTGCCACTATTTATATGAGCATCAATAGAAATGTAGTAATAAAGTCTTCAGTACTGACTAAATGTCTTTTAAAGATTTATATTAAACATTGTGATTCATCATCATATCAGGTGTTAATCTAGCTTTGATAGTTGTCTATATATACCATTTCCATGAGTCATAAAGGAGCCCTGAGAGTCCTGGTGCAATCTACATCCATCGACTCGCTGCAGATTTGTACACGTCGTGACTCCATTTCGCTTGAGATCTCTCACACTGCGATGATCAGCATGAGGCTGCCACTCTAGAACCTCTTTAGTTAATATAGTTGTCGATTTTAAAAACTGTGTGACCGATCCATTGCTAAAACAAATCTATTGTTTATTGTTAAAAACCAAATAAAAATAATTATTACCACACAGGTAAAGTCGCGGGCAACAACTAGTATACAATAATTAAGCCAACTTATCTCATTCGGTGGTCGCCTAATCAAGTAAATAGTGATATACCAATTACACTCTGCGATATAATGTCGATGTGTTTGTAATTAATCTCCGAGTTATAGTAGAATTAAAGTTTAGTAATAATAATTTTACATTTGTTGTCCGTGCGTTGTTTATAGTTTGGGACAAAAATATACTTCTTTTTAAATAAAATTGGAGGAAATACTTTCATATATGTTTGATAACAAAAATTATGTACCTACAAAACAGAACCACTTCCGGTATTGGGTTGCCAATCCCCGTTTAGAAAACAATTTCAATTTTTGGTACAAAAACATTCCCTTAAAATAACTGTTATACTATAAGCTTGTATATACGATAAAACAATACAACGCGTTATTGGAGTTCTATTAAAGTCAAACAAAAGCGTTGTTTTTCTAGGATATGAAGACAACAACAATTGTTGTTATTGTGTCCTTCACTAGATATTGTGTTAAAAACTTGTTATTATTACAAATTGTCGTTGTGAAAATTTTTAAATGAATGAAATAATATGTAAGCTACTTTGAAATTATATACGTGACGATATGAAGCCAAACTGAATATCAATACTATAATCAAATGTAATGAAGATCACAGATATTTGTTTATTTGATAACGGTAACTATTGACTTTAACGTTAGAACCAAGCCGGTTTAAGTTTTAAAAGGGTTTGTTGAGAGGCTTTCATATTTTTTTTTGGTTGCGACGAAATGTTGTCACTGAAGCCCATGAACAACGGTATTACCATGGTATCACCAATACCCAGTCTTACCAGAAACATAGGATGTTAAGTCTCGTTTTACTCGGTTCTTGGCTACGGTTACTAACCAAGCTAACATGGGTGTTTTCTCCTTCCTGGCCAGCAGACAAAGGCACCGGGTTACCGCCCCGACGGCCCCCTGTAAAAAGGAAACCTACGACCTCTCAATAAGATGAGTTTGGTACATCAGGTTTACGATTTTTGGTGTCCTCCAACCGAAATATAATATAAATAAAATTGATAATCAATAAGTCCCGGTCGCCGAAAAACGGCGACCGATCTTCTAATAGATATCAACAATTTCCCAATAAAAATAATGGGTGCTCTTTTTTAATGGTAATTGAGGAAGAAAAACCGACATTTGGGGACCAATTTTGCAACCTATCCGACCAATGGTCCTCACTTTTTAAATTGCTTTGATAAAAAAGGTAACCAAGTTCTCGCAACAACAGGATATATAAATATAATATTTCAAAATTTTCGAAATAATCTCTAATAAATCGCACCTCAATATTACTATTTTTTACTTTTTTTTTTGTACTGATTTTTACTGCTTATTTTGGAAGTTTTTGTTATAATTATAATGTTGACGTGCCATGCCTATATATGCACGTTGTAACCATTTTAAAGTGGAATCATGTTATTTCTTAATTTCATTATTTAAACATTGTTATCATTTAAAACAAAACCACAAGTTATTCTGTTGGTAGTTCGATGAAATAAATAAATATGCGCTTGATAGATATTTCGACACATGAATTTTAAACTTTATTATTTTGCGGAAATATTGTTTTGTTCTTTTGGTAAAACAACAATAATTCTATCATATACTGTTTTTGTTAAATAAAAAAAAAACTGGATACATAATCCTTGATTATTAAATCCCCAAATAATCCAAATTTTACCTGAATGAATTCTGACTTGGTTTTGGGCATAGACGAAAACACCACTCGGCCAAGTTTCGATTAACACTTTAGCATAATAGCCTTAGAGGGTCACCTATGAACTCTGGAAGTATGCCAATTTCATCTTTGCTGAGTGCAGGGTTCTATTGAACTATGTCATTTTACCTATTTATTCCTTATTTATTATTATTCCTTACAAAAAAATTTCTATCTGCATCTAGTTATTATATTAGATAATACCAAATAATTTTTATTTAAATAAAACGATAAAGGTTTTCATTTATCACCAGCCACTGAACGTGTTATTTATTCTTATATTCTGTAATTATTCAATTTATTTTACTTCACAAGCAAAAATAATTTCCAAATTAAACCGATTTTTTTTCTGTAAACTCAAAGACCTACATGTTTTAAATACTCCCTAATTAATTTTTAAAATAAATATTTCCCAAATATAAGTGAAATTTTTTTTGCCTTAAAACAATTGTAAAATTAAATAATATTATCTACATTGTGTCCCGGTTAAAGCGTTTCGTGTTTATCGGTTTGAATCAGCTGTCACTTAAATAACATTTTAGTTTAAAATAATTTATTGTCCCTCATCCTCGTCAAGAGCTCTCATTATAATTTAATCTTATAATTTTCTATAATTTTACATAAAAAATGTACCCCAATCCAGGTTTCGGTCGGGGAACCTCAAGCTCTGAAAGAGCGGGGAAAAATCAGTGTGACAATTGCTGTGGGGGGACATAACAACGAAACTTTGAAATTATTAACTCAAAACAAAACAAAATTATCTCATTAAAATAAAATTATTTAAACTTACAAGAACAAAAAATAATTTAAAAGTATAGTTGATGGGTTTGACCAGTGGGAATGAATATGGGAAGCCTATCACCTCTAAACTGAGGTCTAATTGGAGGCCAAAAACAATTAGATTCTTAACAAGAATCAGAACGGACCAGTCAAACCCAAAGCCTTTATAGTGAAAGTTGAGGAAGTAAAAGATATGGTTCCCGTAAAAAAATAGTAATAATATTGCCAAATAGATTTATGGTGTGACTGGGCCCCGTCGTAATCACAAAAAATAAAAAAAGAAATTTAAAAAATTAATAAACACATAAAAGAAAGAAATTGTTGAAATGGCAATTTAAAACTTGGCAAAATTGTAAAGATAGGGAATAAACTAAAAGCAAAAATTTTAAATTATGCTAATGAAATTTAAGATAACTCATTTTCCATGATAGTGTCAGTTCACTGCAGGCTGAGGTTGCATCACTACAATCCCTTTAAAGTCCCTAACAAAAGAAATATGGGCATCTCAAAAAGAAAATATCTAACCTTTCGGCTATAAGACATTTTAATTTTGTAAAATAATAGACCTTTTTGACTTTGACCAAAATTGTGTACAATTGTCAAAGTACAGGTTCATTGAACTGGAATGTGATTCTAAGATATTTAGTGTGGTGCCTCACGGTAGCCTTCTAGATAAAGTAAAAAAAACTTTTCTTCTAATATATTAAAATACAGCGAAACTGGGGGAAGTATGGGTTCATTAATTCTGTAAGTGTTAACAAATATTTCAATTATTGTATGCCAGGAAAACCCAATTTATGAAAAATATTGGATACTCATTGCCCCCATTTTATTATCTTGATTGGGAGTAGGGGAAATGTTATGACAACACCACAATTTCATAAACAACAATAAATGTGTAAAAATAATTTTTTCCTACATTAGGATTTACAGGAAAACCAACATAGATATAAGTTAAATAACTATTTGTATATGTTATCAATAATAATTTAAACATTTAACCCCAAAATATCTATAAAATTATAATTGCATAAATAATATAATTTTTTCCCTTTTCATTTGACATAGTGGTTACCTATCAAATTTTTTGAAAAAAATTAGCTTTGCTTTATTATTGTTTTTAAATAATTCAAAATGTTTTAACGCTCCTGTTCTATTGAAAGGAACAAATTGGCATCTAATAATTTGGAACTTTTCCAAAAAATTTAAATTAAATATTGAGACAAGGGAAAATCTCTTGCAAAAAAATTTTTTATTATAAAAAAAGTTATTAAAATTTTTTAATAAAAGCACGGGAGAATAGCATCAAAATATTCAAAAGCCAAAAACGAAAGAACCTTCTTGAATAGTTTAAAATTGAAATTGTTTGACACCCAAGTTAAATTATTAAACCGATGTTTTAGGCAAAATTTCAGTAAATAAACTTGGTGGCTCTTTAATAATTAATAGTACTTTAAATTTAAAAATCGTAAAGATATTGTGGCCCTCTGTTGAACGGACTAAGGATAGCCTGTGGGAGCTTGGACTTCATTGTTGTGTTTGTACAGACCTCCCACGCTTTTAACCTTTTGAAGTTTTCTAGAAAAATAAGTAAAACATTGAATTATAAAAATTATAATTTGGGTAACTTTAACATTAATTTATTAGATAATTGCAACACCACTTAATTCAGATTTTTAATTCATATAACCTTTTTAAATTTATTTATTGAACCAAAAAATTACTGAGACTTTGCAAATGTTAAAAATATAACTAATTTCCCATTAAATAAGTCAATTATTAAAATGTTAACTTTAACATTGGGTAATTTTGCCTCCTTTCAAATAATAAAATGATATATAAAAAAGTTGCAAAACAAGAATTTTGTTTTTATAAAAGGTATTGAGAAGTTCAAAAATATATTGCAAAAAGTTAATTTTTACATTTGATGAAAATACATGTCTTTTGTCATTATTCACTTTAATGAAAAAATTTAATACTATTTTACTTCAAAGGTTAAATCTAAAAGGTTCTGCAGTGTTTGGGGTGGGCAAGGTGGAATCCATAAAAGCAGGGGAGATTATATGACTTTATAGTCGAACATATAATAAAATAACTTTTTACTTTGGCGCCTATTTAAAAATTTTAAAAAGGTGGTTATCTACAAATGTTTATACTTTAAAAAAAATTAAAAATTCACGATAAAGTAAAATGACTTGGAATATTTTTGAAACCAGGCCCAAGGAGCATTAAAAAACTTTAAATGTTGAAACCAACTTGAAGCTGACATAGATGTTGCACCTATTTCAGAAAGTTTTTTTCGGAATTCTTTCGATAAAAGTACTTTTGTCTTCCAACAGTTGCCGAATCACTTTTAAAAGATAATGTTATTGAATTAAAAATGAATTTTACGATTATGTAAAGGACAATAAGTGCATGTAGACAATTGTTTAAAAACCGCAGACCTTTGGGGAATTTTTGGGTGAAAATTGATTTTGATGAATATCACCTATCTAAACAATTTTAAGAAGCATCCAGAGGCGGTTTCCTGACCTAATAAACGAAATTCTTTTAAAGCAGGGTGTAATATGGACCCAAATAATTTTAGACCTATATCCTATTGCCTACTTTTAGTAAAATATTTGAAAACTATTATTAAACCAATTAATGAAACATTTTAACAGTAACTTGTCTCATTAATAACAAACAGTACAGCTTCACTAGGGGTCGCTCCACGATTGATGCTGGCGTTATGCTCATTAAGAGCATCTTTGAGGCTTGAGGAAGCGTCGCAGGATGCCTTAGGCATTTTTTGCGATCTCAAAAAGCTTTTGATTGCGTACAGCATGGAAACTCTGGTCAGGAAATTACGTCACTATGGTGTAAGAAACGCTCGCACTCAATCTTCTGTCTTCGTACTTGAGCCACCGAACTCAGAGGGTTGACGTGGAATGGTAAAAGATCTCCAGGGCCCGTAAATATGGGTAGTCCACAGAGAGTCTATTCTTGAGGCCTTTCTCTTTCTCATCTATATAAATGATTTACCATATGTTATTAATAAAACGACGAGATAGATTATGTTGCAGATGATACTTCCTTAATTTTTAAGTTAAACGACTACACATCAATAAATGACGATGTAAATAATACTCTCTCTAGAGTTGCACACTGGTTTAGTGTCAATAATTTGCTACTGAACCAGAAGAAGACAAAATTATTTAAATTTATGACTCCAAATGTAAGACCGAGTAAATGTAAGAAGTGTTTATAGATGAGGAAGAGATAGACGTTGTTGAGTCAACCATGTTTCTAGAATAACAATAGATACCAGATTGCAGTGGGGCCTCATTTAATAGACTGTCGAATAAACTCAGCTCTGCAGTATGCTGTCAGAAAATCAGACAATTAACTGACGTGGAGACGGCGGTTAGTATCTTTAGCTATTTCCACGGTGTAATGTCTTATGGCATTCTACTGTAGGAATCGGCGGATACTAATACGATCTTTGTCCTCAAAAACGAGCTATTCGAGCAGGGTTTATAACCTGGGCCCAAAGGAATCCCTGAGAAAATTGTTCCCAGAGTTAAAAATACTAACCTTACTTCTCAATACATTTTCGAAAACCTAATGTATTGCAAAAATAGAAATGATTTTCTTAGACATTGTGATCACTAACAAATACTAGAAACAAAACATAATTTATTTTCAGCAACTAGACTGCGAAGAATAAGTAAATCTTTTATGGACAAAGTATGCCTTTACAACAAAATCCCAGTAAACGTTCAGAATTTAACTTAATAAATTTAAAAAGTAGTAAAGGAACGTTTATGTGTTAAAGGTTTTATGACATAAATGAATTTATAAATGATAACACAGGCTGGTAATGGAATGCTCATCAGGCTTTTCAAATTAATATACGGATGATATACTGTATGTGCTCATAAAAATTTATATATTTTGATTTTTTAAAGATGACAAAATAGGCCCTGGTTTCTTTCGCAGTTCTTCTCAGGTCAGGCGTCCTATTCCGGAACAGTGGTAGCGTCCTTGACAATCAATAAGCAGTGTTACATTTCTATATTGAATAAAGATATTTGAATTTGAATTTGAATTGAATACAAGTGATAAATCCACCATGAATACTTTTATATTAAATTCTGGTTTTACTGACAAAATCTCAAAAATATCCTATTAATTGGGCATTAATTCAAAAAGGAATATTGTACACTATATTAAGGATATTTTAGTCACCAAGCCCTTATCAAATCAATATAAAAAATTATTTTATTTTTCAAAAGTAATGAATGTTACAAAACACACATACTATATAAAAACGAAACGCTTGCCAAACAGCCTCTATACTCAAATAACGCTAAATCTAAAAATTACAAATACCGGAAGCAAAAAACCTAATTTGGGAAAATTTTGTTTTTATCCCTATACAATTTTTCAGGTTTATAATAAAATTTAGCGCTACGCTAAATTTATGAAAAATCTTACAAATTGTATATTTCTTATATATAAAAAGCTTAACTACAATTAGTTAAATTTTACAGATTTAATTATCATTTGTAGACACATAAATAATATTTTTTTGTTCCTTTTTAGTGCACTCTTTGTATTTATAGTAAGTGTACATTAATGAGAAATATCTGAGTTTGTTGTTTCTGTTTGCGTTATTAATTTTGTTACCCACTATTCTATTTAAAGTACCCCAAAACAAATTAAAACACAAATTATTTTCTAAATATTAATCGTTCGTTTCTGAACCGATATGAATAAACGTGTAACAATTTTTTCTCTTTTCTACACGTAATGCACATTAATCTCTGCATCACCCCAAGGTTGACTGGAACAAAATGCCATCTTTAATCCCACCTCTGTATATTTTGTGCACAAAGATTAAATAAATAAAGAAATATGTGTAACATGTTTTAACTTTGCCTCTCCACCTTTTTTAAATCCTGATTAACACCAGACCAACCGTCCAACTTTAACACAAAATTAGTTTAAGCACTGACGAAGGTACTATGAAACCAAAGTTTCATAAATTAACTAAGTTTTTTCTATGACTCAGTGAGCGTGAAAGGGTGTAATAATGTTATAATTTCATTAAAATGACGTACCGACTGCTGTCAGATAGATTTTCAACGGAACTATTTAACAATCTACTTTCATTTTAAAAGATATATAATTATTTTAATGGACTGTTGTTATAAATAAATAAAAAAAAAACGTTCGCTAAACAATAGGAATAAAAGTAAATCAATTCAATTTTATATGTATGTACGAAAAGATACGTACAAAATACGTTATGTAGCTGAATTAATAATAGTTTTAATTAGTGTAAATGCGAACGAGTATTACAAAGGATACTTAGTTTTCAATTGATAAGTAAAATATCCGTTTTCTTTTTTAATATAAAATAATTAATTTTAATTTAGATTCAAAATAAATGAAAGCAACTCTGGTGTCTAATGGCGCCACAAACAAATGCGTTCTTATTGGTGAATCCTAAACATTATTAACCACCACGCGAACTTATAGGAATTCTCGTATCTTTATTATCGTACGGTATTTAGTACATCTGTGTATGAATATTATTTATATATTATTCAGATACATAATTTCACACTTTTTAAACGAATAAGTTCAATTTTTAATAATTTTATTGAGTCCCAGTGATAAAAAGCGAGAAGAAAAAAATATTTACTTTCTACTCGCTTTTTTTTTCTTTTCATTTGGATAAACAAACAATGCTGCCTCCGTAGCCAGTGGAATGGGTGTGCTTTAGGAAACGGGGTCGTGAGTTGAATCCTGGGGAACTCAACAAATTTTCATTTTGTTTCCAATTGGTTAATAGGGGAATTAAACAAAATTGCCCGAAAAAATTAATGTATTGGATGGGCATTAAAAAAGGTCCGCCCAACCAACCTGCTTGGACCAGCGTGGTGGGGTAGGTTCCCCCAATGGATAGGGGTGTTTGGGGAGGCCATGTCCAGTGTGGACTATCCAGGGATGATGATGTGAAACAAACAATGACACGATATAATAAAAGATACCGGGTATTATTTGACAATATGTGTCACGTTTTATATATTAAACATTATTATATATTAAAAGTAAAAATAGAAAAATCGAGAGATGCTAAGCTAAGGCTTTCTCATATTTTCAAAATTTCCTTTTAGAGGTCATACCAAAAATATCAACATTATTAAAATTTTAATTGTAGCAGTTTAACAATTGATACATTGGCCAACGTTTACTAGCATTTGTATGACATTTATTGAGTGCGAACAGACAATTTTCATAACTAAAGTGTGTCCGAGTTGGAACTTTGAAAGAAAGCTTATTTACTAAAGTAATATTAAATCATATTATATAATTTTTATTAAAAAGTATAATTATCAAAATTTTTTCGATAATCTTTTGTTTATAATTTATAAAACCCACAATAATTCAACCAAAATGGTTAACCAATTGAAGAAAACCCATCCTGTAGGGGAATACCTCACCAAAGATAATCAATATAAAAGAAAAAAATGAATCATTTAAATAATATATAGCGAAGAACACAACAATATCTAGTCCCAAACTAAGCAAAGCCTGTAGTATGGTAACTGATATATACATAGGCCAGCTTCAAATATTGTACTTAAATATTCATACTGGGTTTAATATTTCTTAACTAAAAGTACTGTGATAAGGAAACTCTCTCTAAAATAACTATTTTTATTAGAATAACGTTTAAATAAATAACAGCTTTATAAACTTTAGGTTATCGTTGTTTTCTAGTTGGTTAGGACATTTTGGGCCGATCACTTAATTATCTAAAAAATAGGATGATCTATGCGTCGGATGAGCATGTAAAAAGTCGATCCACCCACCAATCCGCATTGAACTAATGTGGTGCGATACAGTCAAAAAACCCCCAAATGAAAAAGGTGTGCATTAGGGGAGGCGTATGGCCAAAGTGGACCTCCTTGATGATAATGGGTAAATTTAAACCATTTAACCTTGACCTGACATGAAAGGGAAAAAACATTTACTAACCAAAAAGAGTTTTTTAAAGAATTTAATGCCGCTTGTGCAAAGGAAGCGATTTCACTGAATTTATATCTGCAAATTTTTGGTACTCGCCGCTGGAAACAGAACGCACGTTCCAATAGCCGCTTTGTTGTAACATTGCAAACGATTGAAACTGTTAATTGAAGATAGAACAAGATTTTATTCGTTATGTGCTACCCGCGGTTTATACTTACGGAAGGAATAGACAGAGTAAGTCCAAATATTTTTGGCCCGCGGCTTCATTCGCGTGGTGATGGCAATATGTGAAAATTATTATTTAGCTTTATCCCATCATTATTATTTATGTTATCTAATATTTATTTTCGTTGATCTAAAGCTTTCTGCGATGCATGCCGGAATAGTTCGCAATTGCCAATTTATTTCAAATGACATTTTTTATTATATCCTCGATAATTTCCAATATGTTCCTAATAAATTGTATTCTATATGTATTAGAGTCCTTGATATCAAGTTTTTAAGCTAAGAAGTACCAAACAGCAATCAATCTTAACAATTTACGAATTTAAACATTGGTAGTATAACACTAAATTCATTCAAATCAGCCATAGATAAAGTGGAATTGTTTAACCAATTCCACTTTATCTATTGATATTTCATTTCTGAGTAGAGATCCTATTAGGATGCTCTGAATATTTTTACATGGTTTCTAGTTTGAATCTAGTTTGGGTGTTTAATTAACAAAGTATCGACTGCAAATAAAACCCATCTTTTACAATATTTTAATTTTAACCTTTGAGGGAATTACCGTTTTTCTTCCGTTAAGCTTAAAAATTATTAAGTGCCTTTTAAACTTTTAAAAGCCACTTTTAGCTCCTAAAATTAAGGAATTTAAAGTCTCAAGGCAAGTTTACAATATTTTTGGGTATTTCAAAAAAAATCTTTAATATTTTAAAACAAATTTTTAATTAGGCCGTTTTAAAAATGCTTAAGCTAATTGTTCCATTTTTAACCTTTCTTCATCGAATTATTTCAAGACGGATACTATTGAGTACTTGCCAATTTAAAAAACGTAATATCAGTGAAACATTCGTTATAGAAAATTTTGGCTACAATAGCTATAATAAGGCGAAGAAAGTTAACCCTTGGAAAATATTAAGGTGCTACCTTGAGATTTTTTCTTTTTGTCCCGCCTGTGGGTAAAACCTAGAACCTTAACAAAACCGATGTAACCTTGAATATGTGGGGGGGCTAAAGCACCAAGGGCCTCTAGAAGGGGACCAGGCTCCCCTTCGTTAATTCTGCTTAATTACCGGAAGCCAAAACGGCAGTTGTGACCCGAGAGAGTTGTTGAAGTGAAACCCTTAAAGAGAACGACCAAAGACCTAAATGCACTTACCGTCCTTGGTGCGCTCGAAAGTGACCTGCACCAGGCTACAAGGGCGTTTGGTGCGTGCATGCTGCAATGGCTGCAAATAATTGCTTCGTTGTTTCCTTTGACGTTAACTTAGTCTAATGTCAAGAAAATCCTCAAAGAGACAGATATATAAATTAACCTGAATAATTTTAAGCTTCTTAAGGCTGCGTTAAGGTAAACTTTACGCTCGAGTAAATTACGCATTACCGTGTTTGAACCAAATTAGACATCCGCCTGAATTCCGAAGATAAGCTCGTAACTCTGCTGCTTTATTTGATGTGATAAGGATTATTAATAATATAATCTAAACAATATTAAAAAACATACAAATCTAAACAACATTCCAAGGCCAATATGATTAATAAATAAAATTTGTAGTATTATACTGTAACGAAATTTTTTACGGTAAATACTAAAAATTTATTTAAACAGTAAATCGTAGTAAAGCTGAATCCTATTGCTTCTTGGTATTAATATGAAACGAGAAAGCATAGCACATATCCACAGCAGGTAATAAATTAAAAACAATGTCACCCTCCCGAATTATTTTTAAGAAAGTTTAAACTTCCTTTTATTTTAATTAATTACAAATCCATATATCATAAAACTTTTATAAAAGATTATTTTTCTTTCAATATGCTTTCTTTCAAACGTACATACATTCGAAACTAGCGTAATGTTGGCGATTGTGGCCATGTTGAGGCATTTTATTATCATTTTTATTGTTTCAATTCCGCAGTGCAGAGATAGCTATTGGCTAACTTTTGTCATTTATTTGTAAACTCTTATATACCCGGACCTGCATTATAAAACGTCGTACGTCGTAAAAATAAACAAAGATTTTATTTTGGTCTTTTTATATTGTTTGAGCAGCTTGGAAGACGAGCTGGACTTTTAAATCATAGTGAGTGCTGCGCACATAATAAACCCCGTTAACCGTTAATCAGCTCGCCATTTTTATTTTTGAAATGTTACGTTTCATTGGCTACGGAGCCCTTTAAACCGGAAGTCAAATTAGTAGTGTTCACACACTACTAATTTGACGAAATGTAAAGAAATCTGCATTTATTATGAGATATACCTAGATTTGAAGATAAATCATGTAATTTGAATATAAAACTATATGTAGGTAGGTAACCACGGTCTAGGTACAAATTTGCTTTCTCTGTCTCTATATCCCTATGTATTCTTAAATCCTTCAATGTACACAACGGGTTTTGATTCGTTTTTTTAAATAAAGGGGGATTAGAAAGGGAAATTTTATATTAAAACACTTGTTAATATTTAAGGTATATTTTTCTTCAAGCAACTCCGTGCGAAACAGGGCGGGTCGCTAGTTAAGATAAAAAGTTTTTAAGAAGTTTAAAAATTTTTATAAATTTTGTTATAAAACATCAATTTTTAGTTTAACTAAGACATGGAATTTTAAATCCGTCTAAATATAAATCCAATCAACGTCGGAAACAAAAAAAATTTTCCAAATACATTCCCGGGTTTTGTCTTTGTTTAAAATATTTTCCTTTCAACATTCAAATTGTGGACAAATTTAATTGTTAATGAAAAGGAAATTGAAAAGGAATTTATTAATAACAATTTGTAATTTGAATTCAAAACAACTTATAAATTAATATTTATAAAGACGTTCAAAAGCAAAGTTGCGTTTAAAGATTATGCCATTAATTTTTGAAATGATTGGCATTTTTTGATGAGGGACAAAAAAGGAAGTTATTGTTTTATCTTAAATTTATTCTTAAATTTTTTAATTGGTAATAGAGGTTCCAGTTGGAAAGGTAAAAAATCGGCCGTCTTGACGTTCATTGAGAAAGAGATATTTCCAGCAGTGGGTTCATAGGCTGCTTTGTAATTGGTGAAATGATATTATGTTTAAAAAATAAAAGCCGTTCATTTATTCATCACAAACGTTAATGTTTCAAACAGATACTTAGAACTAATTAATTTTATATTTGAACATAATACCAATAACAGCTTTTGTTTAAATTGGTTTAGAGATTATTGATAGTAACTTCTTATCCTATTACTATCCCATTTTAGGATTAATTTACTAGGTTTATAATCTGGCCTGATAGTGAAATTTTCTACATTTTCGCTTGTAAGATTTAGTGGATATTATTTAATTTTGCAACATTACCTACTAAGATTTATAAATCTCAAAAGCAAGAGTATATAGCTTTATATTACTAAGGTATACAAAAGAGTACAAACAGATCTAGCGATTATCGTTTTTTTTTATATTTTTTTTATGGATCTCGTGCTCTGGGGAATAAACCTATAAGAACATAACCGGGAGGGGAGGGCATTAACCCACAGGGTGCGTCTCCCCGTAATAAACAACTTTGCCACCCCTTGACGGGCAGCCCCGGCCAGGGCGCCTTTTGGACCGTTACTCTGAATCGAGGGCTGCTCAGGGGGGCTGACCCTCGGCTGGAATTCAGACCTTTAAAGGATTGGAAGCTAGAAGGCTCTTCTAAATTTTACTACCACTTCTTAAAAGCGTTGGCGTTGTAGAAGAAGTGGCCGGAAACTCCAATGGTTCCTATCTAAAATGGTGTTGCCATTGTCTATAGCAAAGGGTGTGTTAATACTTGAAAATATCTTTACTGCCTCCTTAGTAAATTATTTGAAAAACTCTTACAAACCAATTTAAAAACATTTCAACTTATTTGTCTTTTAAATAACCAAGCAGTATGGATTCACCAAGGGGTCACTCCAAGATTGATGCTGGCGTTATGCCCATTAAGAGCATCTTTGAGGCTTGGGACGCGAATGTTAAGGATTTTTCGCGATTCTCAAAAAGCCGGTTGCGTACAGCATGAAACCCTGGTCAAGAAAATTCGTCCACTAAATTGGTGAAAACGCCACTCAATCTTTTGTCTTGTACTTGAGCCACCGAACTCAGAGGGTTGATTGAATGGTAAAAAGATCCCCGGGGGGTAAAAGGGCGTCCCAAGGATTCCCATTCTTGGGCCTTTTTCTCTTTCTCATTTCAAAAACTTCCTGTGTATTAAATAATAGCGAAAGATAATATTATTTGCAGATGATACCTCATTGTTTTTAAAATTAAACGACGACGTCAAAAATTGATTAAAATATTCCTTCCAGAGAAGGGTTGGTTTAGTGTTAAATTTGTTTTAAAACTAAAAAGGAAAACAAAATAAATAAATTCATGACTTAATGTGAAAGGGCTGGGCCCCAAAGAATCATTAAGAAAGTTTTCAGAAATAAAATAATGACCGTTATTTCTCAATACATATTTGAAAATTGTATGTTTTGCAAAAAAATGATAACACAGCCTAATTGGAATGCCTCCCCAGGTTTTGTTTCAAAATTAACATGTTACGCCTTTCAAATTTTTGTTATAAAAAGATTTGTTGTTTTAAAAGATGACATAAAAATAGCCTGCTGAGTTTCTTTTCCCGGGTTCTTCTCGTTGGAGGATCCTTCCGGGACGGTATTACGAAATAATTAACAACATTATTGTGCAATAAAACAATCGGTTACTTTCACAGTGCATTTAATCGTGTAATAACAGTGTATTTATTTAATGTCCCGACATAAGGAAACCCAAAGCACATCCTTAAACCTTTTTAGGAAAAACAACAGTCAATGTTTAGTAAGACTACCAAAATATTGAAAATATGATTTTAATTTTGTTTACTTCCTTTCTTAACAGTCAAATTACAAGAAATATTGTTATAAATATAATTTCTCCTATTTTACTTGTTATAATAAGAACTAACCGCTCTTAAGGGAACAAAATTTGAAAATCCCAATCGATTTTACCTCAGTTTTAAGAATTCAAGCTTTAGTATATTTTATTATCGTTACAAAGTTATATTTTATTATCGTTACAATCAGAAATGTCATTAAGCGATAAAAGCAGAAGCGTGTTTCTACGAAATTCGGTTTGCCGTTTCTTCGAGGCCCGTTTGGGATTTTTTATGGTGGAAAATACTTTAATCTAGATTTAAATTTTTTTTCACTTTTGTGTATTAAAAATAGAAATTGCGTTAAAAACGCGAACATCTATAACTTCATTTATTATATTGCTTTTGATGTGACAGATATCTGGTATTTCCTTAACGTTAAACAGAAATAACAATTCCCCTTAATTAATTAATAAGCTACATTACACATCGCTACCATACTTAACTTTTTTTGGCGATCACATCCCATTTAGGGAAAGTGTGAAAAGTTTACGTCTCCATATAAATAAAACTCTAAATTGGAACAGCCAAATCTCAAATGTTGTGCAGAAAGTTACAGTAGCAATGAGATGTCTCTACCGGTAAAAGACTTTTTTGCTCTCTCAGAAGAAATTAACGTTCGTGTAGGCCATTATATTTTCCTTATTGACTATGGTGTCAGATGCTATCTAATAAATTTGACCAAATCATCATCTTCTGGCATAGTTAGCTTGTGGGGTTGGTGGTTCAAAGTTTCAAAGTCAATTTAACTTAACCTTTTCAACACAGTTATCGTCTTCAGAAAGTATGTTAGCTATTGCCAGTAAATTATATTTCTCTTTCCCACACTGTATGCAACTTCTATTATTACTCCATTTCTTAGTATTTTTGTAACCCTAATTTACAGAAAATAAATTAGTACTAAAAATGTCTACTGCTTGGACATAGGCCTCCCCTAACGCACGCCTATTAGGGGGTTACCGCATCCCACCACGCTGGTCCAATGCGGGTTGGAGTATTAAGTCGATGTACCCAACATTAAGTTGATGTTATATACATGCCCATCCGACGCATCGATTATCTTACTTTTCGGACAATTGGGTAATCCGCCAAAATTGTCCTAACCAACCAGAAAACAACGATAACACATAGTCGTTTCCCCGCGGGATTCGAATCCATGACATCCTGTTAATAAAGCAAGGGCCAATACCACTAGGCCATAAAGATAGAAATATATAAAATATGAATTGAAGGAGAATGTTAGGCTGAGGCAGCGAAACGGTTACACATACAATTTTCGACTGACTTCCTGTGAGAAACACAAACTCTGTCAGAAGTGTGGTTTTCGTGAATGCTTTGTCGTGTCGTGACCGCCAAGCAGAACATTAATAGATAAATAAGGAACGGATGACCACCAAAAGTGTCAGATGTCTCCAACTACGTTTTAGCCAAATCTCCAAATCTATTACGATTCGCTTTGGCATGCAGCCTTCTGGATAAACGCTACAAATGTTTAATGTATCAGAAAGCTAATTATACCCTTTGAAGGATAAAATGATCAATTATTCTCTTTATTAATTTTTTAACATTATCGGATTTCTAGTAGCTCCAACTGCCTCCGTAGCCTAGTGGTATAAGCGTGTGCCTTAGAAACTGGAGGTCGTGGGTTCGAATCCTGCGGGGACTCAACAAATTTTCATTGTTGTTTCCTAGTTGGTTAGGGCAATTTGGGCCGATCACCCACTTGTCTGAAAAGTAAGATGATCCATGCGTCGGATGGGCATGTAAAAAGTCGGTCCACCCACCAACACGCATTGGACCAGCGTGGTGGGATACGGTCCAAAATCCCCTAATGGAAGGAGGTGTATTAGGGGAGGCCTATGTCCAGCAGTGGACTATCACAGGCTGATGATGATGAGTAGCAGAGCCACAAGCCATATATACAAAAACAAATAACACGCTCCAAATTATGTACTTGCTTCTTTTGTGACGTCGGTCGAAAATGGGACCACATGACAGCTAAACGTAAAAAGAATGATCCACATCGAACCGACAAAATATCCTCAAACAATAGGCTTAGTTATCGTTTACATTTAGTGCGCACGTGCGAAATTTGAATGGTGCTCATTACATACAGACATATTGAACAATTGTTAATCTAATTTTGTAAAATCTGATAAAATAAGTATCTAAAATGTTATCAGACTTATACTTAGTTAACACATAAAATTTCTAGAAAAGAATTAAATAGAAATGATAATGCGATAATATAATAGGTAAGCCGACAATACCATCGCAAAGGCAGATAGGACGCTTCTATAGGATATATTAAGCCCGGGATAATCTGATTCTGTTTGGTCGCCTAATAAAAATAATAATGATATACCACTAATAATATCCAGGATATGATACAATTACAGCTTTGTAATTCACTGTGCAGTGCATTAAAAAAATTAAGTAATGAAGGTTCTATAAGCGAATAAATTAATACCCTCATCCATGGGGTCCATAGTCCTATGAGATGGATAACCGAGTATTCAAGGACCATCCGTGGTACTGATAATCTTAATTTACAGGCAATTGGGTTATCAGGCCGCTTCGTGCTGGACAACTGGAAAACAATAAAGAAAAGTTGTTAAGTTCCCGCAGGATTCGAACTAATGACCTCGGGTTTTAGAGAGCAAGCCCATACCACTAGGCTACTGAGGTAGCTAAATCACGAACCCTAATAAGGTAATGAGAAAAGGTAGGAACTCCTATAACAATAATGATCTGGATCAGCGCGAATAAGTATATGCAGCTCGTTTACCTTGGCCTGATCTAAGTTGCAAGGATTGTAGGGGTGGCAATGAGTTGGATCCTCGATTTCATTCCAGATCTTCTGAAATGCCAACATTGTCTCTATAGTAACAGCTTAGAAGTCCTAAAAGCACTCTACCAACCTCGTAAACCACTGCCTACGTGGCGTAAAAGTAACCCCGGTAAGACACTTTGTCCATAGCCTTAATCTGTTTCGGGTATTAAAATTGATGTTTCAGATGTCAAATGTGCATTAACATTTTAAAAATAATCAAATAAATTACATAATAAGGACCATTAAGGCCGCAATAAGTTTCCATATTTTATTAGATTTTAGTTCTTGGGATACGATAACTTAATATTTACGTGTTAAAAAATTATCACTTACACATGTTTTAAATAATTAGAAAATATAAAAATACTTTAAATCACCTTTTTTCATGTAATTTACAAAAATTGAGATAATACTTTTTTTTCTCTACGATTTACTTATAAACTGTTAGGTTATTTAATAAGGATGGCTCGGTTTGATTTTTTTATTTGCAATATTTCCACATCGCTCCCTATGACTGCTCCTAGGCTGTTAAAAGTTAAACGAAAGCCTGAAACCGATTGCAAAAATTCACACGCAGTTTCGCATTACCTTACAATAACCATGACTGGAAAAAAACTTAAAAGTCATACGTTTTCGTATAACGTTTATAGAGTGAATTAAACTAAAAAGTTTAATAAACTTCATTCTAGAAAATATCAAAAATACAGTGTTTGGTTTTTAAAATTTCATTAAAATTCTATTCCATTTTTTTTCTTTAGAATAGACTGGACGCACCTAAATATCTTCGTATGAAATATTTTTCAAGAAATATTAGATATTGCAAATCAAACACATACTACGCCTGAAATTTAATAAAAGTAGGTAATTTAACTAGGCCTAAACTAACTTTATTTTCTTTATATTTAGGGCATTGCGACTGCGAATGGATATCAAAATGAGTTTTCATTTTCGTTAAATGTATGTACTTTTAATAATTATAGTTATTTATGCACCTTAAATTAATCTCGTTAAGTAATA
This sequence comes from Lamproptera curius, assembly GCA_029286875.1. NCBI lineage: Eukaryota > Metazoa > Arthropoda > Insecta > Lepidoptera > Papilionidae > Lamproptera > Lamproptera curius. Next base: position 728,183 of record JAGSMT010000171.1, on the reverse strand, counting down.
AACCATAAAAATTATGTATTATAAAATTAACACAATAAATAAAACCCAGAAACTAAATCGGAGAATACCCCAAATTTTTTGCTTCAATAGGATCAAGGCCTAAGTAATCCGAAATATTGAAAATTTTAAGTGCAAATTTTTTTCCACTTATAAAAACATTTTTAGAGTAAACACTATGCACAATAATCCAATTTGAAGTTATTATCTTATGTTTTCAACGACAATATACCTATATTTCTCTTTGAGTAAAATGAGTATGCAAAAGAAGCGAAATGTTCCTGAGGAAACCTTCAATTTATATAATAAAAATTATGTGAAATGCAATTCATATTGCTTTACTTTATAACTTTATGCTTAGGTTTGAACGTAAGCTAAATAAATGTATCGTATCTTAAGAGATTATTTAAAACATAGTCTTTCATGTTATCGTAGACAGGGTTGGACTAACAAAAAGATTAAGTATGGAGCGGTTAAAACATATTCGTAAAATGATAGCATCTAACTACAAATTACATGTCCGTCGATCCTTCAAGACATTTAAAAGTAGTTAATAAAAAAGACACTACAATTTATTGCACATTCTGAATTAAGTCTTTATTGACCTTATTTTATTACATTTATAAAATTAGGTTAAGTACGTCGTTTATTTATGAAGAAAGAAAGTTGTCCACACACTTTCTTGTTACATCGGTTTATTTCTTTGTGTTTCACCGATTTATATTACCAAAATGATACGAGACATAAAACTATTATGTATATTATTTTATAAATACAAGGGTAAGTGCAATAAGTAATGACAAATGAACGAATAAATTAATTAAATAATGTTAATATTAGTTCTTCACCAGGACTTAAGTAGGCTTCTTTTTCTACGTTAATAAGGTTGATTATCTACAACACTTACTTAAGGAGAGATGAGGAATCATTAATCATACATGGAATTCTCTCGCATAAGTGCTTTGACATCATAAAAAATGTTATTACATTCCCGCATCATATACGTTATCATCATATTTTTACATTCTGAAAACATGTTCATACAAGGAGTTTTATGATATAAAAATAACGTATCTGTTGTTTGTTCAAAGTATGTAAGTATTGTTGGTAATATAATTGTTGTATTTAACATCATAATACTCATCAGCCTGTGTTATTTCACTGCTGGACATATGCCTCCTCTAATTTACGCCTTCTCACTACGAGGTGTTCCGACCTTACGCCACCATGCTGGTCGAATGGGTAGGTGGGTTAGACCGGTTTTTAACATGCCCATCCGACGCATGGATCATTTTACTTTTCAGATAATCAGGTGATCGGCCCAAATTATCCTAAACAACCAGAAAACACAAAGTTGTTTTTTCTCGCGGAATTCGAACCCACGACCTACTGGTGGCGAGTGCCACGACCCGGTATATAAAGCTAGGGCTAATACCGCTTGACCACGGTGACAGTCGGTTGTATTTTACACTTTAAATTATTTTAGTTAATAAACTCATACATTTTATTAATTTAATGATATCACATTGCTGGAGATATCATAAAATTAATAAAATTACGAAAAGAGTACATCGTTTTCTTTCTAGTCAGATCCTTGCTTACTAAACTTAACACTATGAAAAACCCAAACGAGATTACAATACTTTCAACCAAAATTATATTTAAATACCTATCTACGTTACGTACAAAAGCAATTTGTATCAAAATTAAACTCGTACGTGAGCTCTTGCCGAATATCGTTTGGGAATAAAAGAAGTAAACGAAAAATTAAAGCGGCCATTTGTAGGATTAAAATGCAAAAAGAAAAGGAAATTGGAATAAGGCTTACGGAATATCGGCACTCTTTTCCCTATCGACTCCATCTTGGTTACGGTACCCAAAAGTCCCGACATTCCATACGATAAAGAGTGACTACATCTCTCGTGGGTATCTCCGATTCTCGTAGAGCAGCGTCCATAGTTTTTTAATCGGCTACGAAAGCAGACTGCAGATCACATCAGTCAGGCCACCAGCTAGAAAATAGTCACTGATGCCCATTGTGGTACTATCAACAAGCTACATACCGTGTGACATTGAATGTTTAATATTGTTTATCCAGGAAATTCGTAAATCTAGTTCAGTAGTGATTTCAGACTACAGCTTTGCGGCAGAAACAGGCACAGTTCCATGTTATCTCTGTCAGGCCAGCCATATTCCTCGAAGCTGCTTCAGGCGTGAATACTAAGACCCAATTAGACCAAATTGGAAACGATTTGTGAACGGATCGACTTGCCACGAAATGGACTTTTATGCAAAAAAATAATACGCTTAAACGGTCAACAATTCTTAAACCTCGACTTAATTTGTTACCAGTAGAACGTAGTGGTACTATGCCTCATAGACGGACCCACTCATGATAACCATCCATTTGAGAAACATCCATTGTCAGCTTTATTACACTAACAATTTGTAAATATATCACAGTATCTGCATAATTTCAACTTCAGTTGTTGCATAATCCAACGACGCTCATAATTAGAGCCTAAGCACTCTTTTCTCTTTCAACTTCTTATAAACTTTACCGTCTTAATATCTTCTAATTTTCAATACATAGTGATTCACAACATAGAATCTTCGTTCAACGTAAATACATTTGTTCTATTATATTGTACTTCAATATCATGCACCTCTTTTCGTCAATCTGTCCTCTATGGAACTTGAACCTCTGAAATCAAGATGGCAAGAAGTATTGCATTAACGAAGTTAAAAGCACTTACTTACAGGACATACTTTTTATATATTTATATTTAAAGTATAGTATATTTTATATACTACTCATAGTATATTATATATATATATTTACTTCTTGAATGAAATGCGTTTGTTCGATTTTATATATTTATTTATAGTTATATATTTATAATAAAAGTTTCAATTTACGATTTATTAATTTCTTACCTCACTTATCATTCGTGATCACGAGTAGGTTGCTGCATGAAAATGTCATTGGATTAAGTCCGCCTCTGTACATTTCCGTGCAAAAAATTAAATAAATAATAAATAATAATCACGATTCTTGTGCTTCCATCATGCTGCTACCATGTATAAGTAGCCGAGCCCAGATTGAACATCAATTTAACTGAAAAAATTTATTGAGGACAAATTTCGGCCTCTGCCAATCTATTTATAACTCTACTGTAACTACCAGAGCACTACATCCCAGGCACACTCCCATACCCTAAATGTGTTATTTACTGCACTCGTTGGCTGTTGTATATTCGCTGAGTATATGATAACCAAAGACTACACGTTGTTTGATAATACGTTTTAAATAGTGTTTTTTTGACTTGTATCGAACAACGTGCAGACCTGCGGATTAGCATATTACCTAACATTTTATTTATAATATAATTAAAGTAATGTAATACTTGACCGACATGTCACATGTAAGCTTTATTAACATAAATTATAGCAATAATAGTTACTTACTCTAATACAGAAATCTATAATAACGTCTTTTCCCATTTACTTAAAACCTCTCTTATCTTTCGAATGTAGGCTACCCACGTCCACCTTCACCTTATTTAAATAATATATCAAATACTTTACATTTATAAGACTACAATTTAATACGTGCCTCCGCCTCAAATCCTCTCTCGCTAACTTAAAACGTGTTTGCATAATTTCGCCATCACAAAATAAACTCGCGAGGTCTCTAGATGGTTTATCAGATTTATTAAATGTTAGTGTCGTTGCAACGCTTATGCAAACGCACTACCCTCACCCAGTGGAACACAGACCGGATCTGCTTGATATTGCCCTCGCAAATTCAATCTCGCCTTTAGAGGAATAGAGGTTATCGAGGATCGTACCTCGGATCGCCGTCCTGTTATCCTTAGATTAGGACCTCCTGACTCCCAAAACATCATTACGAAATATGTGGTCGACTGGCACAAGCTAAAGTCACAGCTAGATTGCACTAGCACACCTCACCTAGATGCCATTCCCCGAGTCCTGCACAGTGCCAATGACGCGAATCTCGCTGTTCATGCGCTCACAAGGCACGTCCAAAGTGTTGTGCCTCTTTGTGGCAAGTCCTGGTGAAGGAGAAACCCTGCTTGGCCTTACCAAACGACATAAAGGACTTCTTGCGATGCAAGAGGGTGGCGATATGATGGGATATGTCTTTAAATTATTTTGAATCTCCCTTTTTTGGTTTGAATGACATCCTCTAGAAATAAACAAAGGGAGTCAGAGAAAGTAGGTGGTGCAGAATTGTACTTCTTTGTGGTTTATTAAGGAATATCAATGAATATCGGTAGAAGGATATGATGTTGAATTATACAAAAAGAAAACCTAATAGAACCCGATCAACTTATTGAATTAACGTTATGATTTTTTCAATCGTAAAATATACAACATTATTTTTAGTTTTGCGCAAAGCTCAAAACCAAATATAAGAAATTACACTTAAATAAACAGTTTTCCTTAAAGTATATAACACGTGAAACGAACTAGAAATTGAAATAGAACTGATAAAGTTACTAGCGTTTCATCAACATCATCATTAGCCTGTGTCAGTCCACTGCTGGAAATAGGCCTCCCCTAATGCAGGCCACCGCTTCCGATCTTTGGCTATTCTCATCCAACCCACACCGGCCACTTTGCGAATGTCGTCACTCCATCTTGCCGCAGCGCTTCCTACACTACGTTTGCCGAGCCTCGGTCTCCACTCAAGAACTTTACGACTCCAGCGGACGTCAGTTCTGCGGCTAAGGTGGCAGTGGGCCGGTCGGCCCACTGCCACCTTAGCTTACTAATCCGGTTAGCTATGTCGGTGATTTTGGTTCTCTGACGGATCACATCATTTCTGATGCAGTCCTTCAGAGATACTCCGGCATAGCCCACTTAATAGCTCTCTGAGCGACTTTAAATTTGTAGACCAGTCGAACCGTAAGTGTCCTAGTCTCGGCACCTAAGTTATGACCTACGGGTAGGACGCACTGATCGAAGAGTTTCGATTTGAGGCACTGTGGAATGGGTGACGAGAAAACTCGACGAGCTTATGAAAAGCTGTCCAGCCCAACTGAATCCTTTTGTTGGCCTCCCCATCAAAGTTGTTTCTACATCGTTCGAGCGTTTGCCCTAGGTAAACGTACTAGGGTGGCATGCCTTGTACTTAGGCTCACTAAAAGGTATACCCTCAATGTGATACAAGTGTATGCGCCCACTTCAGCACACTCTGACGACGAAGTAGAGGCAACATACGAGGATGTCTCCCGGCCTTGCATACCACTTATAAGGCCCACTATAATGTTGTTATGGGGTTTCAATTCCAAAGTGGGTGTACAAACTGGCACCGAATTGTGTTAGGCCCTCACGGTGTCGGTAGTCGAAATCGCAGGGGACAAATGCAAGTCAATTCCTCGAAAAGAAGGGCTCTTCTTAACTCATACTTTAAGAAGAAGCCCACAGGAAATGGACATGGCAAGGTCCCGATACTGTGACAAGGAACGAGATAGATTTTATCATGATGGACCGTGTTACTCTCATCTCCTCAAGCGCGGCGGAGAAATATTTCGGAGCATGACGTCTCATTGTCTCACAGCGCGGTGCAGAGGGATAGGCTCAGTCTGCCCACTTTGGACATACGACAGACTATAGTGCGGCGTTGTACAGACATCTCAGCATCTCGATATTCGCCAATCAATTTGGCACCGCTGTAAGGACTCGATGGAGTCAAAGCTTCTCATAGTCTCACAAATGCCATGCACAGGGGCCGGTTATACTCATGTGTCTTCTGATAATTTGCCTCACTGCATGGATGTGGTCTATGTGCTGTAACCCTTCCGAAACCCGGCCTGTTCTGAGGCTGCGCTTCGTCGAGTTTTCGTGCAAGACGATTCGAGATGACCTCGAAAACAACTTATAGACATGACTCAGGAGCGATATTGGCCGATAGTTCTTCAAAAGGGTTTTATCACCTTTTTAAAGAACAATACGACCAACCCCTATACCATGCCTCAGGAGTTCTCCCGAGAGGAGGCAGAGTTAAATATCGCGGAGTCTTTTCAGCACCGGTTTACTGGCGGCCTTCAGAAGCTCCGTCGTGACCGCTCCCTCCGGGCTTTTCCATTTTGAAGTTGCTCAGGAGCGATAATAGCCGATAGTTCTTCAAAAGTTATTGGTCAGCTTTATCACAAGGTACGCAATCCTTGCCGCTCTGGACACATTGTCAATGAGGGATTTATTGACAAGAAACCCTTCTCCGACCTGTGATGGATTTTCTCCCTGCCTGAAGTACAGAAGACGGCCTGATTCTAGGGTTAGAGTATCCTCGCCCTCTCTACGGACTTGACTCAAACCCAAAACGTGCCTTCTTATGCACCTCGGCTCCTCTTCCAGTTGGGCCAAATGAGAATGTAGCCGTAGCGTGCGTCCGTTGTACGTTGCGATGGTCAGTTGGTTTTGGCGGCCTATGTACTCCCGGGGATTCTTAGCAACCCCCACCCTGCCGTTACCGTGACCGCCGCCTTGGCCTGGAACAGCAAAGCTACCGGGAACTGGGGGCAGAGCGTTTTCGTCTGACCACGCTGGTCCAATGCGGGTTGGTGGGTGGTTCGCCAGAGCCTCGTCCGTTGTTTGGCAGGGTGCACCACTTGCAGGTGAGGTTGGCTTGGGTTCCAAAGATGTTGTTAGGATTCCCTTACACCCTTACACCACTGGCCTTACTAGCGCCCTGGTTAAATGTCAAGTCGTTTTTTTCTGTCTGTCAGTTAACATTTTTGACACGCATCTTCTTTCTTTTCTCATGAAAGATTGTTTCAGTATGGATTGAATACTTCCATGTGAAATTTCCGTTTCCATAATCAAGTATCGCATAATAACTCTTTGACCTCTCAATACAATTTTCTCTACCGTCGCAAAATATTCATGGGCGACTGACGTCAATAGACGGCAGTGACGATGTTCCTCTTTCGTGCTTTCCTACACAAAATTTAGACTGCGGAATATTGCGGAGCAGACTATCCTAATGTTGCCTTTGAATCGCAATGAATTTCTTGCGTCGTTTATTTTGTTAAAAAGAGGCTTTATTTAATAACGGCTTACACTTAGTTTTTTCTCTATTTTAGAGAACACGTTCCGACACAAAGCAAACAAACGACTATATTCAGAATAAAACAAATAGAAATCGAAGATTTATTTGTTCATTTGTGTAACAAATATCTAAGCTAGGCCTGTGCGCATTTTTTTCTATACTCACCAAGGAATATATGTAAATATCTTTGTCAGTATTTTTATCGCTCCGCGTACATCATTTTACAATAAAATAATTTATATACTTACCTATGTCGTCCTTTTAGTTATTATTTCGTCATTATATATTATGCTAGTTTATCGTTAAAAATCACTTTTATCGATTTAGTTTACCTATTAAACTTACCAAATGTGGAAACTGTTCACGTAAACGTTGTGTAAACGTTGATAGATTATATCAGCTTGTATTTATGCAATCATAAAATAACAATTTATTCTTGTATTACAGATAAACCGTCCATTGTTCCTAATGTGGCAGCTGTGCACGTTTCGTTAGTGTTTTTCTTTATCGCGTAATGACAAAGAAAACAACTCATTTCGACACGAAACCAAGCTTGTGTGAGAAATTGATCTGGAAATACATGCGTACAGTATATCTTTCGACTTCACAGAACACATGTTATTTAAATGAAAATCACCGGAATGTTACAGGTAAGTTGACTAAACAAAGGTATAATGAGAAAGGTAAAGTTTTCGCCGCCACCGTGGCCTAGCGGGATTTGCTCCTTGCTTTATAAACCGGAAGTCGTGGTCACGAATCCCACCCACAACCCATTAGGATAGACAGGGAAACCACTTTTTATGGTTGTTTCCAGTTGTTTAGGACAATCTGGGGCGTTCACCCAATTATCTGAAAAAAGATGATCCATACGTCGGATGGGCATGTAAAAGCAGTCCTCCTACCAACCGTATTGAACCAGCGTGGTGGATACGGTCCAAATACCTAATAGATCATCCAATTAGGCCACCCCTAATGGATGCCTTCTCTATGTTCTGCAGTGGACTAACACAGGCTGATGATGATGATGATGAAAGTTTTAATGCAATGTACTTTTTACGGTCTATTCATGACATTATACACTTAGTGAAATTTTTTATATTATTAGGCATATCACAATCTCCTCTCTTGAAATGATTAAAATAAGACTATTAAATATACTATAGAACGGAGAGAGGAGCACACAATATTAGAACTTCTAACATAATATTAACATATAACGAAGATATCTTGGATGAAAATATTTTAATAAATAGCAAATAACAGGCCTTTGAACTGATAGCTAAAGCCAGTTGCACAAATAATTAATTAATTAAAATTGCAATATATTAAAAGAGTGATGACTTTACGTAGTTGAGTTCCATAATTTCTGGTAGTAGAGGCCAATTTATGGTTAATTTTGATGAAATATAGTGTATACTAGTAAGCATTAAAATTTCTGTAGTGCGTTCTAGAAAACATTGCAAATGGCAAATTTTTTTCACAAACATGACACTTTTTACTACGTTTAAAACTTTGCACTACATATACCATAATTTTTATCTAATATTGCTTTAAAGAGTGATAACCATACAATCGTTTTTACAAATTTTGGCATTTTTCCAAACTATCATGGGTTCAACATCTAATACATCTAGATTTACGTGAATAATAGTCTTGATGCAGAACGACTGGCATCTGACCACCACAAGCCAAGGGATGAACTGTATTCTTTGGATGAATTAGTTGCTTGTTAATTTGAAGGCACTGTATAACTACTGGCAAAGATGTCTGTAACCACCCGGAACTGACTTTTACATGCCCATCCGTGACCTCATGTCAGGCAAATTGACCTTAGACAATTGTGTTATCGGCCGATATTGTCCTAATTAATTAGAAAACAAGGAAAACATAAAGGTTTTTCCGTCGAAAAATAGAACCCCCTGACCTCCGGTTACTAAAGCACAGGCCAATTCCGCTAGGCCACAGACGCTGTGTAAACAAGAAACCTATAACATATTAAAAATCCTCTAAGATATTATATCCTCAATATCCAGGTTCCAAATATATGATTGAGTAATAAATATATGATAAAAAGGGCATGTGCACTCAGGGAAGCGCGCAAGCCGTTCGAATTAAATACTACATACGAATGAAATATTAACACGGCCGCTTGCATTGGGCTACCCTCGGGAAACGAATAAGTCGTGGGGAACGAAATTAATATTGTTTTCACTTGAATAAAATAATACGCTACCATCTGCGTGACTCTGAGAACTGTTGATTTTGGTGCAAAGCTAATAATATAAATAAAATAACATATATATACGTATTTTATTAAGGGAATTTAAACTGTCATTCTATTTTTTTTTTGCACGAATCTTTTTTTATCTAATCAGATAAGCTTTAATATTCGGACACAAATGTGAATTTTAATAAATCTGTTATGTTATTTATTAAGGTTTATTATATTAGTGTAATTTTCGAATTTAATTCGTATATCATTATAATATTTCTGGATTTACATAGATTTATAAAAAAAATAGTAACGTTAACGGCTTATGTATACGGTATAGATTGACAATAGAACTTAAATTATACTTTATAGGAATTCATGCCGCCAGAAATATAAATTGAAGATTACTCTTGGTACCCGAGAGTAACAATAGCGTTATTACATAGTTGAAGTAGATTAGTATATTAATGATCAGTCGCCATACGGGTGCCCTGGATAGGTATATCGATAGTACCCTCTAGAAGACCATATAAATCACGTACGACCTTTACTAATGGTGTTCGATTATTAATAAGTGACATCTTAATACATCATCATGAAAAGCGGACTTAACTCCATCTAGTTTTTGCTAAGCTGTAGATTTACTGTCATATTGTTGGAGATGTTATGTAGTTATCACGTTAACTATTAGCTCATTGCCTATTTTCCATTTTAAAGAAATGGTGTAAAATCACATTTGTTTTTGAGTTTTTAGGCCGCAAAAGACATATATTTCATATTGTACTAAATTATTAATAATCACCTGCAATCGAAAATTTTCACAAATTTATTAATCAATAATAAAAAGGCAGTTTTTTTTAAATACATATGAAATAAATGTTTGCTGGAAATCGAAGATAATAACTGCAATCGAAATTTAAATTAAGTTAGTATCAATTTTTTTTATATAATATCGATTAAAAACGTAACTTTACTTCGCAAGGTGTGAGCTGCTGTTCTGTAATCTCTTACAGCTGCGACAACTAGATCCCTTATGTGAGAGTCTATCTGACAGAGAGACCACATTTATTGTTTTGCTTAGCTTAGCTAGAACATTATTAGGTGCAAAATGCTTATAAAATGATTGAATTTTACAATGATTACCTATATTGAATATTAAAATATTATAAGGACGAAAAATCGTTAATACATAAAATAAAAGAACTCCCATAAAATATTTTAAATAGACACGATTTAATAGCCATTAAATTTTTATAACAGACGTTTTAAAATTATTACTTGCTTCAACTGTTAAAATTTTTGTTCGGTACATTACTCCATAATTGAATAACTTTAATTTGTACACGAACGCCCTTTACTCAAAAATTCAATTTGCAGACCATATTAAAGTGCCACTTAATGCTTGGGTAAAAACTATATTTAAAATACGGATACACGTAACTATTCATAATGATATAGAGATGCCATTACGTTATATGCTATCTGCAATTTTCTTTAAGCCAAATGAGCATAAGCTATTTAACTTGAGACACAGCCAATTTTGGGGGCTATTAATCAGTATCTCAATTACGCCCGAAGTATCTAGCTATTAAAGCATTCGGTTATAGTCTAAAGAGGCATTTATATTCTGTAATAGCGTTACGCTACTAGTTCCAATATATAAGATTTCATATAAACCAATCAAAATTATAAATTAAAATTTTATTTATTTTTAACTCGAATTCCGCTTTTCGTAAGCTTGTTATACTAATTTGGATGAACAAGTAAATACAAAACTGACGTTGGTCGGATGAAACTCGACAGCCAGACGAACTAAACTGTCCCGTAATATCAACATTTAACATGGTAAAAAAGTGAAGATTTATATGTCTTATTTAGAATAAATGTTTAATTTCCTAAATGTTAATGTAATCAAAGGGACGCTATAATGTTGCCCTGAATCCATTCGAAGCGTTGTTATCCTATTGTTTTGCTTTATTAAAATTTTCTTTATATCAATGAGATTCACTATATGTACTGCTGCGAAAATATTTGTGTTGTTTTAGCATTATTTTTATTTTAAAGAAGAGTGTTAAAAGATTTTTAGAATTAAATAAGTACGTTTATTGTTTTATAGCTGATTACGTTAATATAGGGTAGTTCATATGATTAGTGCATCGGTTAGAGATGAGACAAGTTTTATAAGGTAGTTTAAAGGGAATGAAGATCTTCCTTTTACAGGAAGTCTTACTTAAGAACGTCTGTAGAAGAATCATCGACGCCCACTTCCACACAAAACAAATGGCACATGAATACTTAAAATAATCACGAATTCATAAATGCCGTAGTTGAAGAAAAGCTGTTTATCTCTAAAAAACCACTCTGTATAAAAAAAATGTGTTATTAAAGAAGGTCAGTAGAAAAGACAGTCTTATTCAACATATTTAGAATTAATATAAGGCAAATAATATGAATATAGGATCACTAGAAAATTCCCAACGGGAAAGAAGATGGTGTATAAGTATTTCTGCTAGCTTTCATACCAATTTTATTCGATATTTCAGAATGAGTTGAAAAGAGAGAAAACCTTGAATACAACATTTTTAAAACTCGTGTTGTATGTTCATGAGCAATGAAAAAAGAGAAATTTAAAAATATAGCAGTAAAAAAAAACTTACTTTTCAATTTGCTTAACGAAAATTTACATATCTGTAAAAATAATGTTTTTTTTATGGCATACGCAGTCAGACGAGCAATCGAGCCACCTGATGGGAAGTGGTCACTGACGCCCATAGACATTGGCAATACCAGTGGTATCGCCACAGCGCTGCCACCACCGTGGAACATAGGGTGTTAAGTATCGTTTACCCAGTAAATGCTGGATACGGTTCCCTCAAACGGAAACACAGCAGTGTTTTCACACCTAGTGCTTCGCGGCAGAAATAGGCACCGCGTGGTGACCCACCCAGACGGTCTCCAGTAAAAAGGGGACCTACCACTGGTAAATGTTTATAATTGTAAAAAAATAAACTGTGTTTCTCTCTAGCTTGAATTTTAAGACCCAATCATTTTGTCCATTACTAAAATTAGCTTTACCAATGAAACTAACGTTTACAATTACATTTCAATCCCTCAAAAGGGATTTTAAATGTTTAAACTGAATGAAATACTCTCATGTAAAATCCCCAATGAGCCAACGCGCGAGTCTCTGTTTAATTTTGAATACAAATTACGTTTCTGCGTAACGTGGCCACTCATCGAAATTTCGGTCGTCAGGGTACTTTAAATAATTTTCGAACAACGATGGTTTAAATTGAAACGTATGTTTTTTTTTAATATTACTTTGTTACGATTGTAACGGACGTATTTTGGTACTAGGTAACAATAGCGTTATTACATAGTTGAAGTAGATTAGATATTAATGATCAGTCGCCATACGGTGCCTGAATAGGTATATCGATAGTACCCTCTAGATGACCACATAAATCACGTACGACTTTTACTAATCGTGTTCGATTATTAATAAATGACATCTTAATACATCATCATGAAAAGCGGATTTTACCCCATCTAGTTTTTGCTAAGCTATAGATGAACTATCATATTGTTGGAGATGTCATGTATTCAAGTAGTTATCAAGTTAGTTATTAGCTCATTGCCTATTTTCTGTTTCGAAGAAATGGTGTGAAATCACAATTTTTTTTGAGTTTTCTGGCCGCAAAAAACATATATTTCATATTGTACTTAATTAATAATAATCACCTGCAATCGAAAATTTTCACAAATTTATTAATCTTTTGATCAATAATAAATAGGTAGTTTTTTTCAAATACATATGAAATAGATGTTTGCTGGACATCGAAGATAATAACCGCAATCGAAATTTCAATTGAGTTAGTATCAACTTTTTTTTTATATAATATCGATTAAAGTAACAAATCTTTTTTCTTAACCTTAAATATTTTCGGAAGGCATGATGGAGCTGCTGTTCTGTAATCTCTTACAGCTGCGACAACCAGATCCATTATGTGTGAGTCTATCTGACATAGGGACCACAAATATTGTTTTGGTTAGCTTAGCTAGAACAATATTAGGTGCAAAATGCTTATAAAATGATTGAATTTTACAATGATTACCTATATTGAATATTAATATATTATAAGGACGAAAAATCGTAAATAAATAAAATAAAAGAATTCCCATAAAATATTTTAAATAAATACGATTTAACCGCCATTAAATTTTTATAACAGACAAAAGAAAATTATTACTTCCTTTAACTGTTTAAATTTTTGTTCGGTACATCACTCCATAATTAAATAACTTTAATTTGTACACGAACGCCCTTGACTCGAAAATATTTTCATCGCAATTCATATTAAAGTGCAACTTAATGCTTGGGTAAAAACTATATTTAAAATACGGATACACGTATCTATTCAAAATGATATAGAGATGCCATTACGTTATATGCTATCTGCAATTTTCTATAAGCCAAATGAGCATCAGCTATTTAACTTGAGACACAGCCAATTTTGGGGGCTATTAATCAGTATCTCAATTACGCCCGAAGTATCTAGCTATTAAAGCATTCGGTTGTAGTCTTAAGGGGCAATTACATTCTGTAATAGCGCTACGCTACTAGTTCCAATATATAAGATTTTATATAAACTAATCAAAATTATAAATTAAAAATTTTAATTATTTTTAACAGCGAATTCCCGCTTTTTTCGTAAGCTTGGTATACTAATTCGGATGAACAAGTAACATACAAAACTGACGTTGGTCGGATGAAACTCGACAGCCAGACGAACTAAACTGTCCCGTAATATCAACATTTAACATGGTAAAAAAAGTAAAGATTTATATGTCTTATTTAGAATAAATGTTTATTTCCTAAATGTCAATGTAATTAAAGGGACGCTATGATGTTGCCCTGAATCCATTCGAAGCGTTGTTATCCTATTGTTTTGATTCACTATATGTACTGCTGCGAAAATATTTGTGTTTTTTTAGCGTCATTTTTATTTTAAAGAAGAGTGGTGAAAGATTTTTAGAATTAAATAAGTACGTTTATTGCTATGATTAGTGCATCGGTTAGAGATGAGACAAGTTTTATAAGATAGTTTAAAGGGAATGAAGATCTTCCTTTTACAGGAAGTCTGACTTAAGACGTCTGTAGAAGAATCATTGTGATGCCCACTTCCGCCACAAATAAATGGCATATGAATATTTAAAAAAATCACAAATTCATAAATACCGAAGTTGAAGAAAAGCTGTTTATCTCTAAAAAACACTCCGTATAAAAAAAAATGTGTTATTAAAGAAGGTCATTAGAAAAGATAGTCTTATTCAACATATTTAGAATTAATAGAAGGAAAATAATATGAATATAAGATCACTAGAAAATTCCCCAACAGGAAAGAAGATAATATAAGTATTTCTCGCTAGCTTCTCATACCAATTTTATTTGATATTTCAGAATGATGTTGAAAAGAGAGAAAAAAACCTTGATACAACATTTTTAAAACTCGTGTTGTATGTTCATGAGCAATGAAAAAAGAGAAATTTAAAAATATAGCAATAAAAAAAAACTTACTTTTCAATTTGCTTAACGAAAATTTAAATATCTGTAAAAATAATGTTCTTTTTTTATGGCATACGCTGGCAGACGAGCAATCGAGCCACCTGATGGGAAGTGGTCACTGTGTGTATCGCCACAGCGCTGCCTACCGTGAGACATAGTGTTAAGTCTCGTCTACCCAGTAAATACGCTGGCTAAGGTGCCCTTGAAACCGGAACACAGTAGTGTTTTCACTTCTGCTTCGCGGCAGAAATGGGCACCGGGTTTCCCCACCAGACGGTCTCATGTAAAAGCGGACTTACCACCGGTAAATGTTTATAATTGTAAAAAAATAAACTGTGTTTCTCTCTAGCTTAAATTTTAAGACCTAATCATTTTGTCCATTACTAAAATTAGCTTTACCAATGAAACGAACGTTTCCAATTACGTTTCAATCCCACAAAAGGGGTTTTAAATGTTTAAACTGAATGAAATACTCTCATGTAAAGCCCCCATGAGTCAACGCGCGAGTCTCTGTTTAATTTTGAATACAAATTACTTTTCTGCGTAACATGGCCATTCATCGACATATAAGTTTTAGCGTCAGAGTACTTTAAATAATTTTCGAACAACGATGGTTTAAATTGAAACGTATGTTTTTTTAATATTACTTTGCTACGATTGTAACGGACGTATTTTGATGATTGTTTTCTGTTCAAATGGTAAGCGTATTATTATTTTTTGATCTGCTGTTTAAACATCGGGAATGTTTTATAATATCGATTTTATTAAAATGAGTTTAAGGGCATGTTTTACCAAATCATCAAGTTTATATACATTTATATTGTTATGAAAAAGTATTAAGAATAAATTTCAATATCGTATTTGCTATTCGTTATAGGACGACCGAGTAAAATGTGAGCTAAAAACAGGAATTGATTTCAAATTGTAAGAATTTACTTATTGTAGTAAAATAGATAAATAACATATTCCATACATATATATATAGAAATAAATAGAAAGAAACATTGCCTCTAGTATAACAATGAAATCGGTGACGTATTTTCAATCAGCCAATGTGTCAGCTTTGTTTCGCAACGTTATGGATGAGATCAATTTTGTGCGAAGATTTATGTTTTCATATTAGTAGCAATTTTTGTTGTCCGACAAAACAACAAAAAATTCTGTTAGTATTAAGCTTTTGTGTTCGTAATTTATATATATTATTTTATGTTATATATTATATTTTTTGAGGTAATCATTGAGATGTTCCGTGGAGTTCCACAGGGGTCGTTGTTGCGACCGCTCCTGTGGAACGTTGGTTATGTTGGTGTTGCCGTCATTTGTTACGCGGTAATTACATTAACACCCTCGTTACCACCCGTAGCACCAATTTTGACAGACCTGCCACTGTCGCCACCGCTGGGGTCGCTCTAGTTTGTGAGTGCATCTGGCGGCTAGGACTAGAGAGGGCGCTCGAAAAATCCAAGGCCCTGTGTTTCTATAGGCCTCGAAACGCACCACATTTGGACATCCACATCATTGTTTGCGCCGTCCGCGTCGACGTCAAGCCGACATTAAAATATCTCGGCCGAGTCCTAGGCCGCCGATGGAGGTGAGAGCAGCGGCAGCTTTCGGTAGACTGTTCTGCAATATTAGAGGACCCAGTAGCTCCTGTCACTGCCTCCACGCCGGAATCGCCAGGTCCATGGTCCAGTCCAGAGTGATTCGGTACTGAGAAGAACCCAGAGGGTGTTGGCGATCCGAGCCGTACGGGACCAACTCTGGCGAGGCGGCGTGCCTGTGGGCTGGCTACTTGCTCTGGGACCTGCAAGCAGAAATCCTCGAGCCATTGAACTATTGGCGCAAGAAGGGTTAGAAAGAGGATACGGGTCCTTTACATTTCCCGTGACGCAGTTTCTCTCGGAACACGTGTGTTTGTTGTTTGTATTTATACGAAATTTACATTTAATTTCTTTTTAACCGTCGTAACGATCACTTTCACGCGGTTAACTTTTTTTGCATTGAATTAAAACGAGAAGGTTTAAAAAATCAGAATATCCGCAGCTGTCCGGTTTGGATAACATTATACTGTTTGCCCACAGTTCTGTCCGTTTTTTTTTAAAATAGATTTTTCTAGCCTAAGAAGTTACCTTTAATGCTCAAAAATAATGTATATTTCTAGAGGTATAAAATAATATAAAATAATAAATATAAAATAATAAAATTTAAATATAAAATAATAAAATTTCTAATAGTTATAGATTTTTATCTATTCAAAAAAAAAAATGTACAGATTACTCACTAAAAAGAACTAAACTCATCTTTATTAACGTTACATTAACGCAGTACAACAGGTGGTTGGTTAAAAATATGAATGGACGCTGCAAAATTAGTTAAAAATGTTTTATCTGTTGAATACATTATAATGAAAAAAAAATATTTTCAGAGCACTCTTACAACGGGGATTTTTTATAAAGTACTTTATCGCCAAACACAAGAAAAAAAATTATACATTTATTACATTTGTATACTCTTTATAGTGTTTTTTGTGGATTAAGTTTCACAAAATTAGAAAAACCGAAGTAATATTTACGCTCTAAATTTTAATTATTTAAAATTCACTGCATTACGGCCATTAGCTAATTGGAAATAGTAGATCAAAGCTTTTTTGTCTTTTTATTTTGCTGGGGCTGTTATAGAATTTCCCTCTTGATTAATTTAATCAGGTATTCAGGCTCAAGGACGTCTAGACTGAAATCAGATTTGTAGTAATAATTTTTTCTAAATATTTGCTTGACGATTTTTGTAAAATGCTACAAAAAACATTATTAGTTATTAAAAATTCACTAGATTTAATTCAAATTTAACTTGAAATTCAAATATCTTTATTCAATATAGAAGTGTAACACTCGCTCATTGATTGTCAAGGACGCTACAACCGGTTCGGAACAGGACGCCTCCGACCTGAGAGGAACCGGCGAAAGAAACTCAGTTGGGCCTTTTTTCTCATCTTTTAAAATATTCAAATATACATATAAATTTTCTTATGAGCTACATACAGTTTTATCATACTTATATTATAATTGAAGCCTGGGCCGAGTATTCCATTACCAGGCCGTGTATCATTTATAAATTCATTTAATATTTTTAATAAAAAAAAAACATTTAATTTGTCTTTTACTAATTTAACAGATTTAAATTGTTTTGTTAAATTAGTCCGTTTAAAGATAATAATGGAGCGTGGTATATATAGTAAACAAAAGAGATTTTTTTCTTTGATCATTATGTCGAATCTTTGGGTTCAGAGTATGTTAATCACATCATCATGGGAGACTTTAACACCAGTGTTCTGGCATCTAATTGTTGCCGAACTTCTAAATTCCTACATATTCTCTTGTCATGCTTTTTTCACGTTTTACCACTTAATGCTTCTCATCGTAAAATCTCTAGTGAAGACACATGGCTTGATATATTTTTGACTTCCAATCCATTTAAAGTTACATTCTACGGCCAATATCCTGCCCCGAGCATTTCTTACTCCCTTGTAGCACCTAAGCCTATACCCTTTTAAAAATATTTACATAAAGAATCTTTGTCAGTATACAAAAAAACCAGCTGTTGGGTTTGGTAACCAATGGTTGGCTGAAACAGTTAATGAAAAGAAGTACTCAATAATTCTATCATAACACTTTATAATAGTCATGCTCCGATCAAAAAAGTAAAGATGAGACACTATTCTGCGTCCTAGTTGACAAATGAAATTAATAACAATGGCTAATAACATCATCCAATTTAAATAAGAAAGTGTGTGAATATTTATTGCAAGAAGAATGGGCAAAGCAACTGACACCTGTGCTTATATGTTTTATTTGTGTAAATATATATTTATTTGTGTTAAGAATATGTGTTTATATTTTAATATCTATCTTCTATGTTCAAGTATGGATGTATTTATTGTTCCATTATTTGAAAATTTATTATTTAGTTGTACTCTAATTTGCTATATAAATCTACACATATATTTGGTTCCTCTTATTTTTAATTTTTTTTTATAATAATTGATTTTAAGTGCACCCACGCTACAATTTTCATAACCTCCCTGAGGTTGGCTGTCAGATAATGCTCAAATATATATTAAAGACAAATAGTCGTATTTTTAGATTCTTAAAATAGATAAGCCTGGGATAAATAGTACACTTGATATTCAAGATTGATATAGCTTACTAGCAGCGTAAATAATGTTAGTAATTCTTTTAGTTGTTTTAACAAACCTTACCATTTTACCATATTAGTAAAGAATATACCAAGTAAAACACTGGGTCCAATCTCAATCCTAAAAGTGTAATAGTTTCGTGTGATGAGTAAAGATTGTGAAATATGTACCACAGAAAAAAGTTGACAAATACATTGTGGAAACTCAAATTAGGTCACTAGTCACGCGTGGAAACAATTCGATTAAATTTTGCTTTAAATTAACTCGCCAATTTACAGTTCATACAATTTTTCTTTACTACAGATTAACTGTTTAACTTAAAGTTAATGTGAGTTTAACATTTAACACGTGTGAAATTTCACGGCAAAATTTCTTAAACTTTTAAAGTTTCAATTTAGAACTCGGTAGAACTAAGGGGCGCTTGCGCATTATTTAAATTTTATGCCAGGTGCTATGTATTATGTTAACTTTGAACTTTTGCATCGATTTCTCTCAGTAAGTTTTGTTAATTTGACGTAAAAAATATTAAGATTTTGATTGTGGGTTCTTAATACCTGATAGAGTTTTAAACAATTAAGAGTACGGATTAATTTTCTACTCATTTTTAAAAAGTGATCTGCATTGTCCGTTGTTGATTTCGTATTTATTAACTTAGAAAATATGAATTTTTAGCAAGTAATTACTCTATATACTACAATTTTAAATATGAAATCACTGCACCACAAAGGGACTTGAAAAAAGTTTACACTGTTTCATTTAGCAATATTATGAGTATTGCAACATCGATACCCTAATAACATATAATAATAATATTTCTGGACGAATAACACAACATCATCTAGTCCCAAACTAAGCAAAGCTTGTACTATGGAAACTAGATAACTGATAAATACATAAACTTACTTTTATTTTGTAAATAAATACGTATTATTTAGAAACAAACACCCAGATACGAGAAAAATACTATGTTCATCAAACAATATTTCCCACAGGTGGGAATCGAACCCACACGCTTTGGCTTAACAATCAGGGTCATTAACTAATGCGCCAAACGGGCCGTCGGCATATCTTCCCTATGTAACTTTTTTCACCTTTGCGATTCCAAGAGCGTGCCGAAAAAGTATCTACACTTATTGTGTTTGGAACAAATTAATTACGTCATAATAGTTCAATACTCAAAGATAGTTTCAGTATAATCATCATCATAATCATCATAATCAGCCTCTATCAGTCCACTGCTGGAAATAGGCCTTATTAAATGAACGCCCTGACAGCTGATCCCCTGCTACTCGCTGCCAACTTCAAACGGCTACTGCACGGAGATCGTCATTCTACCTGGTCAGGGTTCGACCAACACTCCGTTTCTAAGCGTGGCCTCCGCTCTAGAACCTTATGGGCCCATCGGCCATCCGTTCTTCTGACCACGTGACCGGCCCACTGCCACTTCAACGCGTAATCCGTTGCGCTATGTCGGTAACTTTCGTTCTCTGTCGGATGAATCCATTACGAATCTTATCCGACAGAGAGACTCGAGCATAGCGCGTTCCATAGCTCGTTGAGCTAAGGCAAAGTTGTGGATCAGTCCCATAGTCAGAGGCCACGTTTCTGCCTCGTTGTAAAAATCACTTATATCGATTTGGTTTACCTATTAAACTTACCAAATGTGGAAACTGTACCTCATCGTCTTGAATAGTTTTTACCTTGTGCAAACGTTGTAGGATTATATCGGCTATGATTTATGCAATCATAAAAAACTTAGCGCCTTTATAATTTATTCTTCTATTAAAAGTAACTTTATGTTTTCTAATCTATTTTGATGAATAATATTCCGAAAACTTAAATTTGTACTTCTGAAAAGATTGCGTGACTTTAGGCAAATTAACCGTTCAGTGTACCTAAAGTATAGCATCCGTGCACGTTTTCGTCAGTGCTTTTCTCATATCGGCAGTAGTCACAAAGTAAACAACTCATTTCAAACACGAAACAAAGCTATGTGTGAGAAATTGGATCCGAAAAATACAACACACGGTATCTTCTAAAAATCACCTAAATTTTACAAGTAAGTTCCTAATCACAAGTATTAATTAGAATGGTAAAGTTTTCACCGCCTCTGTGGCCTAGCGGTATTGGCCCTTTATAGTCTATAAACTAAGTGGTGGGTTCAAAGTCCACGGCAAAACTACTTAGTGATATCGTTGTTTTTCGGTTGTATAGAACAATTTGGGGCGATGACCCAAATGTCCGAAAACTAAAATGGGCATGTAAAAATTCAGTCTAACCACCAACCCGCATTGTCTTGCGAGGTGGGATACGGTCCTAAGAGAAGAGCCGTGCATGAATATGAGACACATGTCCAGCAGTGGACGAGCACAGGCTGATGATGATGATGATGAAAGTTTAAATATAATGTATTTTTTACGATCTACACATGAAAAGTTAGTGAAATTTCTTAAATTATTCGGCATATTACAATTTTCTTTCTTGAAATGATTTATATAATTATTTTTATAACCAATATATAATGGATGATAATATTTTATTGACAGCAAATTACAGGTCTTTGAACTTATTAAGCTAAAGTCAGTTACAAATTAAGATTTTGCAATGTATTAAGAGACATCACACGTAGTTTAGTTTCATAAAGGCCATTTAATGGTTCACTTTGATAGCAATATAATGTATAATTGTAAGCTTTAAGATTTTTGTAGTGCATGCTGGAAAACATTGCAGATGGCAGATATTTTTCACAAACATGAAACTTTTTACTACGTTAAAAACTTCACACTACATATACCATTAATTATATCTAATGTAGGCAACAAAGAGTGATAAGCATACATTAATATTTACAAACTTTAGCATTTATGTAGTAAGTGTAGTAACTGGCATTTTTTAAAAATTATCATAATTTGGCTTCTAATCCATCTAGATTTATCTGAATATTAGTCTTTACGCGGAACGACTGGCATCTGAACACAACAGCCTAAGGATAAACTGTATTCTAAGGATGATTTAGTTACTAGTTAATTTGAAGGCACTGACTGCCAAAGATGTCTTTGACAACCGGGGACTGACTTTTACATGCCCATCCGTCATGTCAGGCAAATTGACCTCAGACAATTCAACAACGAAAAAAAAAACAACGAAAACATGAAGTTTTTTTCTTCGATAATTAGAACCCTCGACCTCCGGTTTGTAAAGCAAAGGCCAATTCCGCTAAGCTACGGAGGCTGTGTGCCTGAAATATTTCAAAAATCCTAAAAATGTTTTGTCCTCTAAAATATGATGTCCTCAATCTCCAGGTTCTAAATCAGGTATATAATCAGGTAGAACAGCAGCTCACGAGCTGCTGTTCTGTAATCTTTTAGGCTGCGACAGCTTGATCCCTTATGTAAGAGTCATTCTGACATAGGGATCACATACATTTTTTTGCTGAGCATTTTTTGCATGGATCAAAATATTAGGTGCAAAATGGTTACAAAATCATTGAAATTTTACAATGATTACCTATATTGAATATTAATATATCATAAGGACGTAACATGGTTAATACATAAAAAAAGAAATCCCATAAAATATTTTCATAAATACGATTTAATCGCCATTACTTTTTTAAAACAGACAAAATATAACTATGACCTCCATAAACTGTTTAAATTTTTGTTCGGTACATTACTTAATTGAATAACTTTAATTTGTACATGAACACCCTTCAATCGAAAATATTTTCATCGCTATTCAATTTGCAGACCATATTGTAGTGCAACTTTATGCTTTGGTAAAAACTATATTTAAAATACGGATACACGTAACTACTCAAAATGATAAAGAGATGCCATTACGTTATATGCTATCAGCAATTCTCTATAAGCCAAATGGGGACCAGCTATTTAACTTGAGATACAGCCAACTTTGGGGGCTATTAATCAGTAACTCAATTACGCCCGAAGCATCTGGCTTTAAAAGCATTCGGTTATAGTCTTAAGGGGCATTTACATTCTGTAATAGAGTTACGCTACTTGTTCCAATATGTAAGATTTTATATAAACCAATCAAAATAATACCACCTTATTTTCATGGTAAATCATAAATTAAGAATTTGAATTATTTTTAACAGCGAATTCCCGCTTTTTCGTAAGCTTGGTATACTAATTCGGATGAAAAAGTAACATACCAAACCGACGTCGGTCGATTGAAACTCGACAGCCAGACGAACTACACTTTAAACTGCCCCTGAAATATGAAAATTTAACATGGTAAAAAAGTAAAGATTTATTTATTTTATTTAGAATATATGTTTAATTTTCTAAATGTTAATGTAATAAAAGTGACGCTATAATGTTAACAATATAATTTCTTTGCCCTGAATCAATTCGAAGCGTTGTTATCATTTTTTTTTACTTTATTAAAATTTATATCAATGTGGTTCACTATAAGTACTACTTTTTTGCAGCAGTATTTGTGTTTTTTTAGCGTAATTTTTATTTTAATGAGGAGTTTAAAAGTTTTTCAGAATTAAATAAGTACGTTTATTGTTTTATAGCTGATTACGGTAATATAGGGACAAGTTTCAAAGGTTGTTTTAAGGGAATAACGATCTTCCTTTTACAAGACGTCTTACTAAAGACGTCTGTAGAAGAATCATCGTGATGCCCATTTAATAAATGGCATATGAATATTTAAAATAATCACAAATTCATAAACACCAAAATTGAAGAAAAGCTGTTTATCTCTAAAAAAACACTGCGTATCAATATAATTTTATGTGTTATTAAGGGCAATAAAAGGCATTCTTTTTCAACATATTCCTCACAGGAAAGAAGATGGTACAATAAATATTTCTCGTTGATAGCTTCTCAAACCAATATTATTTGATATTTCAGAATAATGCTGAAAAGAGAGTAAAAAACCTGATACAACATTTTCAATAGTCGTGTTGTATATTTTTGAGCAATACAAAAAGAGAAATTTAAAAAAATTGCCACTTTTTTTCAAAAACAACTTAATTTTCAAACTCACAAAAATATTTGAAATAATGTTTATAATTGTAAACAAATAAATTGTGTTTCTCTCTAGCGTACATATTAAGACCTAATCATTTTATCCCTTAATAAAATTAGTATTACCAATGAAACGAAAGTTTCTAATTACGTTTCAATTCCACAAATGGGATATTAATTTTTTAACTGAATGGAATACTCTAATGTAAAATCCCCCATGAGCCAACGCGCGAGTCTCTGTTTAATTTTGAGTACAAATTGCTTTTCTGCGTAACGTGGTCATTCATCGAAATTTCAGTTTTGGAACAACGATTTGATTTTGAAATAAAGATTTATTGAATTGATCTGCATGTTTTTTTTAATATTACCTTGCTACGATTCTAACGGACGTATTTTGATAATTGTTTTCTGTTGAAATAGTAAGCGTATTAATTTTTTTTGATGTGCTGTTAAAACATTGGATATGTTTCATAATATCGATTTTATTAAAATGAGTTTAAGGGCATGTTTTGCCATATCATCAAGTTATTAAATTTAAATTGTAATGAAAAAATATTAAGAATAAATTTCAATATCGTATGTGCTATTCGCTACAGGAAGACCGAGTAAAATGTGAGCTAAAAACAGGAATAGATTTCAAATCGTAAGAATTCCCTTATTGTAGTCATACAGATAAATATCATATTCCATATATATAGAAGTAAATCATGTCAATTGACTTAGATATTGAAACGACCGTTGTTAAAATTTTAAACATATAAGATGAAAGAATAAAAAATACATAAACATGTATAAAGAAACATTGCCTATAGTGTAACAATGACATCGGTGACGTATTTTCAATCAAACAATGTGCCAGCTTTCTTTCGCAGTGTTATGAATGAAGATCAATTTTATGCGAAGATTTTTGTTTGCACTTTATTAGCAATTTTTATTGTCCGACAACACAACACAAAAGCTTTATTTATGTTTTATATTATATTTTTTAGGTAATCATCGAGATGTCGTGTGGAGTTCCTCAGGGATCGGTGTTGCGACCGCTTCGGATGACGCCCTCATTACCACCCGTAAAACCAATTTTGACAGACCTGCGAATGTCGCCACCGCTGGGGTCGCTCAAGTCTATGAGTGCATCCGGGGCTAGGACTGGAGGGGGCGTTTGAAAAATCTGAGGCCCTGTGTTTCTATGGGCCTCGAAACGCGCCACCTTTGGACATCCACATCATTGTTTGCGCCGTTCGCGTCAACGTCAAGCCGACATTAAAATATCTCGGCCTAGTCCTAGACCGCCGATGGAGGTTTTAGGCCCATATTGAGCGCCTCAGGCCTCGGGTGGTGAGAGCAGCGGCAGCTTTCGTTAGACTGCTCTCCAATATTAGAGGACCAAGCAGCTTCTGTCACTGCCTCTACGCCGGAATCGCCAGGTCCATGGTCCGTGACCGTGTATGCCGACACCCTCCGAAAGGAGAGTGCTTCGGTACTGAGAAGAACCCAGAGGGTGTTTGCGATCCGGGCCGTACGGGGCCAACTCCTGCAAGGCGGCGTGCAGACTTGCAAGCAGAAATCCTCGAGTCATTGTACTATTGGCGCAAGGAGGGCTGGATTGAGGACACGGCTCCTTCATATTCCGCGCGACGCAGGTTCTTTCGGGACACATGTGTTTGTTGTTTGTTTTTATACGGAATTTACATTTAATTCATTTCATCTTAATCACAAAAATCACGTTTACGCGGTTAACTTTTTTGTTGTATTGAATTTAGAAGGGAAGGTTTGAAAAATCGGAATCCCCGCAGTTGTCCGGTTGGGTTTATATTTTACTGTTCGCCCACAGCTCTGTCCGTATTTTTAGGAAAGATTTTTCTAGCATTAAAAGTTAACTTAAATCCTCAAAAATAATCTATACTTCTAGAAGTAAAGTATAAAAATATTTTAAGTGAATCTAGTAGTTATAAAATTTTATGTACTTAAAAAAATTGTATAGATTACTCACCAAAAAGAACTAAACTCATCTTTATTAACTTTACATTAACACAGTACAACAGGTGGCATTATAATGATATAGTAAATGAAAAAATGTTTTCAAAGGACTCTTACAACGGGGATTTTTATAGATTACCACCAAACACAAGAAGAAAAATTATATATAAATTTCATTAGTATGTACTCTTTATAGTGTTTTATGTGGCTTTAGTTTTACAAAATTATTCCCCAAAGAATCCCTGAGAAAATTGTTCCCAGAGATTAAAATACTAACCGTTACTTTTCAATACATTTTCGAAAACCTTAATAAATAATCGTGCAAACAAATAGAAATGATTTTCGTAGACATTGTGATGTACATAACATAAATACTAGATACAAACATAATTTAATTCATCCAGCAACTAAACTGCGAAGAATACGTAAATCTTTTATGGGACAATGTATACGCTTTTACAACGTTAATAAATTTAAAAAGTAGTAAAATAACGTTTATGTGTTAAAGGTTATTATAACATAAATAAATTTATAAATGATTACACAGCCTGGTAATGGAATCTCGCTCCAGGTTTTTCAAGTATAATATACGTATGATAGAACTGTATGTAGCCTCATAAGAAAGTTTATATGTATATATTTGATTATTTTAAAGATGACAAAATAGGCCGCTGAGTTTCTTTCCTCGGGTCTTCTCAGGTCGAAGGCGTCCTATTCCGAACCGGTGGTAGCGTCCTTGACAATCAATAAGCGAGTGTTACACTTCTATATTAAATAAAGATATTTGAATTTGAATTTGAAATGAGGTCAAAATTTGCCGAGTTCGCCATGGCTGAGTTCTATCCATCTTACTTTTTAACGCGTAATCAGAGGCTATAATGTCTGAGACTCTCAAGGAAATCGATATTGGGATTAAAGTTAATGGACAAATCAATAACAACTTGCGCTATGCCGATGACACAGTACTCATTGCTTCATCAGAGAGAGACTTGCAAATTATTGTTGACAGAGTCTATGCAAGTAGTACAAAAGCTGGCCTGTCCATTAACACCACAAAGACCAAATTAATGGTGATATCGAGGGATCTTTCATTGCAACCTAAGATCTCAGTAGCAATTGAGGATCTTGAGCGAGTCCGGCAATATAAATACCTTAGAGCTTGGGTGAATGAAGCATGGGAATCAGACCAAGAAATTAAAACGCGTATAGAGATAGCTTGAGCGTCATTCAATAAAATGAGGAAGATTTTATGTTGCCAGCAAATGAGTGATGAAATGTAATAATGCCCTAACCGGTGTCAAATTGAGATATTTAAAGTACTCAGTAAGGACCAAATACTAAGTTAGAGACACCGTAATCGCACTTAATGTCAAACTTAAAAAATTTAATATTTAATCATCATCCTTTTTTTAATTATTTTTTTTAGTAAAAAGTTCCATAAAATATAAATAAAATACATATGTTTTGTAGAGTGAGCGTAAAGTAAAGCGTAAAATATTCAAACCGAAGGTTATAAAGTGTAAGATTTCATAGAAGTTGATAAGTTTAAGAATTCTTTATTCTATGGGCATAAAACGTGTCATACATGACATTTCGATAAAATTAATACGTTGAGAGATATCAGAGATTTAATATGCGGCGGCAGAAATCTCAAGCCAATTTTGTACAGTTAGCACGTTGTTACCTGCTTATATTGCGTAAATTTGTTGTATGAATATGGTTTGAAATCGGTCATATGTTTTTGGTTAAAATTTCTTGTTATATTTTTTCATGGAAAAAAAACAACAGAACAAACCGAAATTATAAAGTAGTTAGAACTCATATCACGTTTTAGAAAATACGATTGAGCAAATTGTTTTGTAAAGCACGTAGCGGCTTTGTAGTTAGGTAAATGGGGCAAGGAGGTGGAGCTTAAATTGCTGTTACCCCTACCTATATGAAAAATTGTAATGTTTAAATTATTGAAGGGTGTGTAAAGGTATTTGTATGCATTATTTTATTCAATTTTAAATAATTATTTTTTCAAAAGTAATTCAGAATCCAAAATAGTCCTTTTCAATAAATCTTGAAAAATTATTATTGATCGAAATATGTGAAGCCCTAAAAAAATTGTTCTAGGTCTTTAATAGCGAATGTCCGAGACCTGCCTTTATTATACAAATACTGTAAAAGTGTTCATAATTACGTTTTTTCTTAAAACTACTATACGATCAATAATGTTACAGCTTTCGTTGTGAAAAAATATTGAATGTCATATTAACGTTTTTGGCTTAGTATTGAAAGCTTAATTATACTTTAAATTATATCTATATCTATTGTACACTAAACGCTTTGTCATTGCCACAATAATCCAAATGTACGATTTAAGCAACGTATAAGTAATAAGGGAACAAGTTATCTGTTATTCTCTAGCCGGATACAAGAAGACACTTTAATACCACGTAAACGATTCGTTTTGTAACGAAAAATTTTTGTTTATTATTGATTTAGACATACGCTTCTTAATAATTATTTAACGTCAATATTAATTACATTTATGCATTGAATACATTCTTTTGTAAACTAAAGGTAACAAAAAGATTAGCAGACTAAGACTAATTAATTCTAATGAGATGCAAGTTTTCTTTAAATATACCAATAAAGATTCCTAAAATCATGTGTGAAATAAGCACCCTTTAAAACATATGTATATAGAAAATAACAAGATTTTGTTCTTTACAACTAATGCACTGAGATATTATTTGTAAAGATATAAATTATTTTGGAAAAATATAAACCGCAATAAAATTAATTGATAAAAGTTAAAAAGCTATAAAATACACAAAAACAACTAATAAACCATTTTTAATTAATCAGAACGAAATCATAAATTTAACTACAGTTCCTGAAATTTATGATTTCGTTTGATTACTTTACACTACTTTTTATTAAATATATTTCTCAAAATATGTTCCGTTTGACAAGCGTTTAAATATAGCAAATATTTTTAGCTTTTCGATTCATACTAAATATAAAATCGTCATTTCAATTCATCACACAGTTGACTTCGCATTGTGAATTGGCTTCCTATCAAATTTCAATCCGACGACAGTTAGTTTAACTTTTAGTTATTAAAACACTACCAGGTGAAATCTCGCATAAACACGTGTTATTGCTTACATTAAATACTAGCAGTGCGTTCACGGCTATGCTCGTGTTATTTTCAGATTTTTGGAATTGATTGTGCTGAGGTAAAAAGTAGCCTATGTAATCAAGGATAATATAAGCTTTTTACATAACTGCTCCGTAGCCTAGTGGTATAGGCGTGCTTTAGAAACCGGAGGTTGTGGGTTCGAATCCTGCGGGGACTCAACAAATTTTCATTGTTGTTTCCTAGTTGGTTAGAATTTGGGCCGATCATGCAATTGTCTGAAAAGTAAGATGATCCATGCGTCGGATGGGCATGTAAAGTCGGTCCACCACCAACCCGCATTTGACCAGCGTGGTGGGATACGGTCCAAAAACCGCCTAATGGATAGGTGTATTAGGAGGCCTATGTCCAGCAGTCTATCACAGGCTGATGATGATAGCTTTTTAACGGAAGATTCTGTCAAATGGGTTAAGTAACTTCCGATTCATTTGAGACATGATATATATGTAAACGCTATTGTTTCATTGATGTAAGCCACGAGGTAAACTAAACGTTTAACTGATGCTAATTTATGATCTCTGCCCGTAAGAAACGCAGCGTGCAAAACTTATCTCACCATACTTGGACATAAAATGAGGGGTATTTTATCACAAAGATATCGCGTTTATCCCGTTAACAGCTGTATCTCCTAACAAAACCTGCTGATTTACTGATTGCGTCAAATTAAAATTGTTATACAAATAGTGCAAGAACAAATTAACTGTGCACGACGTAAAAATTATATGCTAATCCAACAGTGGATTAAATCAGGCTGATGATGATGGTGATGTTATCTTTTTGCTACATCCATCCGTGAAAGTATTAAATACTCATTTTTATTTCTTGCGCAAAAAAATTGAATGTTTTCCGCATGTTATTATTTATATTACTAATGCGATTTCATTATCTAACATCTTGATAATTTAATGTATGCATCTGTTATATATATATATATATATATATATATATATATATATATATATAATATATATATATATATAATTGTTATTGAATAAGATGTTACGTTTCGTTAAGCCAATAATTTTGCTAGCTACAATTTCGTTCAAATAGGAACACGGTAGAGTTTTCAGACTACTGCTTTGCAGCTGAAAAATTATTGTGCATTTGAATCAAATATATTAGTATAATAAAGTTCAAATATCCTGACAAATTATCCTGAAAATACTGACAAATTTTCTGAGCATAGCTTAATGGTATGATCAACGCAAAACTGTGAAACTTTACTGACATTTTTTTCTTTATCATAAAGGTCAAATTATCTTCGTACTAAAATAATCCAATATGCCTCAAGCAAAAACTTTTCATTTGAACATAACTCAGAGTTTAAGGGTCACTAGGGATTATTTCTTTTATATTTGATATTCAGGAAGAATATAATTGATAATAAGTAGCGGTTCGTCAAACTTAACTTTTATTGCATAGTATAAAAGAAAGTACCTTAGAGGTCCGTCTGTCCCTATGTATTCCTAAATCTTAAAAATTACACAATGGAGTTTTTTTAACAGATAAAATGATTCAAGAGGAAAGCTTATATGTATAAAACTGCATGATAATCAAGAAAAAAAATAATCAATTTAGAGATTTCTCATCATTATCAGCCTGTGTTAGTACACTGCTAGACATAGGCGGATTAGAGGGTGAACCAACTTTGTACAAGCCCATCAGACTCATGGATCATCTTACTTTTCAGACAATTGGGTGATCGGGCAAATTGTCCTGAGCAACCAGAAAAGAACGATAGCACAAAGTTGTTTCCATGTGGGATTTGAAAGCACAACCTTCAGTTTATAAAGCAACGACCAATACCGCTAGACCACAGAGGTAGTTTTATAATAGATCATTAAAAGTACAATAATTTTGTACAACATAATTTAAGTTCTTTTACGATTTCGGCATCGTTTGCAATTTAATTGCAAGACATTTTTATTTTTCACGCCGTAATTTTCTTAATTTCTTATACAAACTACTTTTTACATCTTATATAAACTACTTTTTACAAAATTATTTGGACCAAGTGACAACCAAAACTATTATTTATAAAAAGAAAGACCAAAATCGAAGCACTAGAAGCGGAACAACATATATAAAAAAACATGGGCTCCGAATTAAGTACCTCTCTCTTTTGGGAAGTCGGTCACAAAGAGTTGAAGGACTACGTATATTACAAAGAGATACAATTAACTGAATCGCACTTGCGTGTAATTACTTTTTTGGGTTATTCCGAAATCGTACAATTACGCTCCTTAAAGGCGCAGTATTGTCGCCGAGCGTAATTCGAGCAGTCCCTTAATTGCTTTAGTTACAACTTCTTTTTAACTATTTAGTCACGGGATTATTTCAATTGTATACTTAAATTTCATATCCAGCAACTGCGGTACCTTTTCTGCTGCAAAGCAGTAGTGTAAAACACTATTATATTTCAGTTCAAAGGGCACCGCAGCCAGCGTATTTACTGGGTGAACGAGACTTAACCTCCGTCATACGCTACATTTCTTATGCCTCTTCTCTTTTACTATCATATCAACATAATAAATGTAACTGTCTTAAATACCTATGGTTAGTTTATTTACAAGACATAGCTGCCCTTTGATCGACTACCTTTAACCTTGTATTGGGTACTCAATTAAGTGTGAATTGTGTTTCGGTTTTTTTTTTATTCCCGCATTACTCATAGAGTGAGGCTAAATTTGTAGCAGATATTTTTGTCACTATTTTATTTGTTAGGGATTTTTTTCTATTATGATTTAATAATTATTTTGTTTACGCGAATACTACACATTATATGTAAAATGAACGCTATAAAATCCGTAAAAGTTCTTTTATTCAATAATATTTACTTATGTCAAACCCATCGTAAATGAATTTCATAATAATACTAATAACAGACAGGTCGGAATTCAGATTGCTGTTTAATAAATATTTATACATTTCTATTGCCTTATTTTAAACATATGTTTTTATATAAAGCAGCCTAATGCTTTGATCAATCGTAACTAAGTAATTATTTTAAATGGTACGTTTAACAAAGTTTTGCCGTTAAGTCTCCTTTCAACTGCCAGCAGATATACCAGCAATTTACAATAATGTATATATATATTCAAAGATTAAAAATAAGAAAATTTTAATTATTACGTAAATATAATAATCGTACTAAAAGCAGTGAATACAAAGTAATTTAAAACCAACTTTGTCGCCTCGTATATATAAAAGAGGGCAAAATACCTCGCTTGATTTTAAACAGATTAAAAAGGCTTTGGGCTAGCAACATTAAACTTTTTGGAGCAAGTGCTATTTTAAAACTTTGAAAAAGATTCGCTTTGTTTGAGTAGCAAAGTCTTTTTTTATCATTTTTAAGAATTGTGCTTAATAATTACGATTGGCTAATAAACGATTATCGATTTAGATATAATTACTGGTATAATAGAAAAAATTATGATATTTCAGGATAACATAACATATGCTAGCCCCAAACTAATTTAAGCTTGTACTATAGAAAATAGATGACTAATAAATACATAGACTTAATTTTATTTTATAAAAAAATGCATATTATATAAATACAAACACCCGGACATGAGAAAAACACACTTCACTAGACAATATTTTACCCGTGGTGGGAATCGAACCCACACCTTTGGCGCAACAGCCACTAACCACTACAAGAAGCGTGTCATCAATTTTTTTTAACAAAATTACGAAGTTTATTTGTCTTACATGAAAAGTATATTAGCCATTTAAAACCGAGAGGGGTCGCCCATCTATTTATATATTTAAAACAAATGAGTCTTTTTTTATATCTCCCTCGATAAACATTGTAGTCCCACGTTAATATTCTTTTTTTGCAATATTAAAGTCCAATTCATATTAACTATGTATAAGTAAGAAATAGAGTACACATTGATGCCCAGAGTTACAAATACCTATTAATAGTTTGGCCAAATCTTTGAGGTCATCATGATATGAATTCAGACGAAGTCTGATAGTCTATTCAGCCTATGAGGTCCTAGTAATTTTCTGCCAATTCTAAGTCTATAAAAAATATTGCAGGTACTGTCGTACTCACACAGAGTATCAAAAATTATACTAATTAATTTAATTTATGCAATTTATTCTAATGAACCCTATAAAATAATATGGTACTATATGTATCTTCTCACTCTTCATGCTCTTACGTAGTAATACTAAGTTATTAGATGTAGGACATTGCGGCACTACTACTAAAACGCAGCAAACAACACTGAACCTATTATTGGAATCCTATTAAATCTAACAAAGGCATCTTCTTTATAGTCTATAAAAGTAACAATAGAGGATCCTAGCGGATTATGTATTCTGTAAGACATTGTCGGATACAATAAAATAAAATTTTAGTTTTGCTTCCGTTTCTCAACTTATTGCTAATTTAGTTGCACTTTTTAGGCAAATTTTTGTAACGATCGATGAGAGCAGGCCCTTTCTCTGACGGCAAATCAGGTTCATAAATATATTTTTCATTTATTTATAGTAGTGTGTATAACACTGCTATATATTTATGTAAGTTTTATGCGTCTAAGAATCTGTTCCGGTTATTACAAGCCAGCTGCCAACAACTCCTGATACGTGAGGTCAAATATATTTTATCGGCATTAACAAGCAAAAAACTTATATGTTTGTATTCAGAAAATATGTTAGTAAGGTACTGCTACTATTCACACTTGAAACGGAACGATGTCAGATTATTATAACGTGTAACATAAATAAGTAGCAGTTTATTACCCTTTCATCTCTAAAATATTGAATTGCCGTCTTACAGCTATACATTATAAACACTCGTAAAACCGGTGCCTTAGCAAGACCGTCTGACATCAAAAGAAAATTACGACTCACTTAAAGTGCATTTTTACCGTGTACGAAGTCGTAACCCAATTCTTTATTATATTTTCCTGTTGTTATTAAAACCAAGTGAACTTCTTTTTGTTCAGTAAATGTTTTCGTAGCGTAAAGTAAAATTTGTGCTAAAACGCTAATTAAATTATGCAAGAGGTCAAAGCATGTTTCTTTTTTCATTGGCCATAATATTATTTAATAATAAGAAAATTTATATCAAAAATTCATTAAACAAATGCCAATCATCGTACAAAATTATTTGCATAATAGCTTAATGCATAATTTTGTTTTGACGACGTCTGGTGAATACATTTATTCAGTGGCTCTTGAATTACGCAAGTGCCTTAAATTTGTTATCAAATTATTTTATTAAATAATTAGTTTATCACCCCTTACTTTATCGGCGTCGAATTTGATGACCGTTTTTAATGAAGGCAAAAATTTTTTAGCAAAATGCGAACTGAAAAGAAACCAATTTTAACTAGGTAAGCTTATTCATTGTTGCTTTGTTCCCATTGCTTTAAAATTGATAGTTTTAAACTTTTATTAATAAATTATCTACCAGATAAGAATTTATTGGAATAGTACCTGTAATTACCGATACTAGCAGGTTATATTTCTCGTCCTCATAATATGATTATAGATATTGTATATAAGATTAACAAAATTATAGTCCAATTATTTGGTTGCCGACTGCCTCCGTAGTCTAGTGGGCGTGTGCTTTAGAAACTGGAGATGGGTTCGAATCTTGCGCGGACTTAACAAATTTTCATTGTTGTTTCCTAGTTGGTTAGGGCAATTTGGGCCGAACACCCGACTGTCTGAAAAGTAAGTTATTACATGTGCGTCGTTTATTCAAGACATTAAACACTACTGAATAGAAGAAGACATTAAACTCTGCTGCTCCATACTGAATTAGTCTTCATTAGTAATCCATTAGTAAAATTAGGTTAAGTACGTCAATTATTTATGAACAAAGATATGGAGCTTATAGACAACTTGTCCACGCATTTTCTTGCTTTAGCAGATTTTTTATGTTTCATCGATTAATATTATTAATATGGTGGGAGTAATAAAACTATTATGTGTATTATTTTATGAACTAAAATAGTCATTGATGTAACAACATCAGCCTGTGAAAGCCCACTGCTGAACATAGAACAACTTTTTTTTTTCGTGGGTAGGTCGCAAAAAGTGTAGACGTTTCTTTAAAAGCTCCGTGCACTTATTTAAAATAAAATAAATAATATATTGAATTATATAGTTAAAGTCAGTGCAAATAGTTTTGTTAACTACTACATTATCTATATTAGTGAGCTGAGGAAGCTTTTAATGTAACAAAGTTTGAATATACTTGCATCACCTGCCAGCTATACACTTTGACTTCACTGTACTTGTGTTAATATCACAAGAACTATGCCGAACCTATCAGAAGTGATCTCTATTCAGCAGAAGTTGGAAGAAAGTATAACCAAAAAGTTTAACGATCTTCAGACTCAGATAAATAACTCCACATCATCGAAAGACACTGTTGCCAAAATTGGTGATGAGCTTCGCAATTTCCGGGAAATAATTTATGGTATCCTTGCTCTTCTCCGGCAGCAGATCAGGGAGTGTGCAAAACAAGTTGATGACCTAGATACATGGAACCGAAGGAAAGCTCTTATAGTGTCTGGGTTACCTGAGCAGGAAAATGAAGATTGCACTCAAACGGTTTTAAAGTTTTAAGCTCTAAACTAGGCCTCGATACTATATCTAAATCGTCAATAAGAGCGTGTCACAGATAGGGTCTACTAACAAACAAATGCATCGCCCCAATCTTGTGCGCTTTTGCAATAAAGATATTAAACACAGCGTCTGGAACTTAAAAACTAAGCTTAAGGGTTAGTCGGTTACGCTCAAGGAGTTTTTAACACGCCCAAGACAAGCTGTCTTCAAAAATCCCGCGAGCACTTCGGAATGCGTTCGGCGTGGACACAGAATGGAGTCATCATTGTCACTCCTGATGGCATCATTCAAAGAATCACCGCGGAGGAAGAATTGGCCGAGCCTTATAAAAACGTTTTCTAACGTGTCGGGACAAGCTCTGGGCGGTAGTAAATCTTAAAATCAAGTAAACATATTTAATATTATATACGAGTTGATCAAGTTGATTTTTTTTTCTTATTTATTCTTGTGTAGTTATTTAACGATCGTAGTCTTTAATTTGCCTAAAGGAACACACTTCTTATTATTATTGTTTATTACTTCCTATTGTTTTTATTTCTTATGTGATTTGTGTGTGTTTTAAGTACTACTCCTAATCACTATATACAAAATTTTATCCGTTTTTTCATTTATGATAACAAACAATTACTAACTCTATAACACCGTAAATAACTAGATTTACTACTAAATATTGTTTGTTATTGATAATTGCTTTAGAGTAAAAATCATAACGGCTAAACGTAAATATGCTCGCTGTTTTAGTATTATTTGACGTTTGACATTTACTACCTTGTAATGATTAATTCAACGAAGTTACGTTCCGTTTTATAAAATTGTATCGGTAAATAAAATAGTGCACATTTTTATATCTTTTAAAAATTGTTTTTTGTCTTGTGTAAAAAATATAATCAGTGTTTTTTTTTTAATTAACTCTTTTAACTTTATTTTATTTGCTGTTTTCTTTCTTTTTATGAGATATTTTTTAAAGCGCTAATAACATGCTTTTCTTTGTATTTTGATTACTGTCTACTAGTAGATATTTTTTTGTTTTTGCCCTTGTAAGTACCTCAACATATTTTTTAAGCTGCTGTTGTATTTGTTTTGTTTTTTTTAGCTGGCGGGTGGTCCACAATTTAATTAAGTTATTGTAATTATAATTTTTACCTTAAATTTTTAAGTTTTGCATATATTTCATATATATTTATAAAGTCTACCTATAATTCATAATATGTCTAATGAATCTGATGAGGATATTTTTTTCGATGCGAACGAGTCTATTACTTCTGCTGATACTGATAGTTATGCGTCACTTGGTGACACTCTCAGCACAATTTCAATGTTTGTCATATAAACGCTCAAAGTATACCAAGCCATTTTGTAGATTTGTATGACACGTTCACTGATTGTAATGTTCATGCCATCTTGGTTTCTGAGAGTTGGCTCAAGCCACATCTCTCTTCTTCCACGTATTCTCTTCCTGGATTCATCTTGGCACGCAATGACCGCCTTGGACGGGGAGGAGGAGGTGTCGCGATATATTTAAGAAGTAATCTCTCATACAAAGTACTAGCCTCCTCTACCCAAGATTCAGTGGCAGAATATCTTTTCCTCGAGGTTGATGTTAAAGGTGCCAAGATAGTTCTTGCAGCTGTCTATTGTCCACCCAACGCTGACTACTTCACTGATATTGAATCGGTTCTTGAATCTTTGGGTTAAAGTATAATCATCACGTTGTCATGGGTGATTTTCAGACCAATCTCCTAGCACCTGATTCTTCCCGAACCCGTAAATTCCTTAACGTTGTAGAGTAAAGTGGTTTTCACATCCTGCCTCTTAAGGCTACTCACCATAACCTCTGTAGTGAAGACACTTGGCTTGACGTAATCCATTCATCTAATCCCTCAATGGTTTCCTCTCATGTTCAGTATCCTGCACCAAATTTTTCCCATCATGATCTTATTTTCTTGTCGTATATGCTCAAACCTTCTAAATCCACACCTAAAGTGCTGCACGTGCGTTATTTTAACAAATTAAATATTCAGGAATTCAGTAAAGATGCCAAAAAACCAATTGGAATCCGCTTTACGCTGCAGATACCGTAGATGAAAAGGTTGATTTGTGAATAAAATAGTTACGGATCTATATGCTATCCACGCCCCCATTAGAGCAGTTAAGGTAAAGTGGCCCCCAGCTCCGTGGCTGACAGATGAAGTAAGGATGGCCTGGATGGATGGGTAACGCGAAGGGACCGTGCATTTTTAAAATATAAGCGGGATAGATCCTATGAGAAATGGGTTCTTCATAAGTTAGCCAGGAATCGGTGTAATCAGATGGTGCGTAACGCTAAACGCCGATACATCCTCGAAAGTATTGAATTATCAAGTTCTGCCGTAATCTGAAAGTTCCTTGGGACTCTCGGTACTGGTAAATCGCGGTTATCAAATCTTCCCACTTCATTATGTTTGAACGATTTACCAACATTTTATTACTTCTTCCTCGATAGATCGCCTAACAGTTTTCGAAACTATTTCTTACTTAAATGGTTTGAAGAGGCCTAATATTAACATGTTTCACTTCTCACCAGTGCCTTCTGAAGAAATCAAAAAAACTGTTCTGACTGGCGACATTCGAGCAGGCATGGAAAATACCAAAGTCACAGTCATGGTCTTAATCGAGTTTTCCAACGCTTTTAATGCCGTCAGTCTCGATATCCTTTTCGCCATTCTCTCGTACTTAATGGTTTCCGACGAAGCACTTGGCTGGTTCACCTCCTACCTTCGAGGACGCCAACAGTCAGTTGGCTGGATCTTTCGTGCGGCGTACGTCAAGACGGAATTATTTCTCCTATTTTATTTTCTGTTTTTATCAACTTCATCACCCAAGATATTCGATGTTCGTACTATCTTTACGCCGACAACCTATAAGTATACGAGCAGGGAACTATAGAAAAACTTCCAGAAATCATAAAACTGATAAATGAAGACTTGGACATCATATTGAATTGTTCCCACAAGTTTGGATTGTCTGTAAATCTTAAAAAATGTCACGCAATCATCGCTGGTAGTTGCCGAATTTTACGTAATGTTGACCTACATCAAATTCCACCGATAATTTTCAACAAATCACCCTTTTCATTTTCTACGAATGTCAAAGACCTAGGCTTGCTGCTTGACTCAACACTTAGTGTTCCAACCAACTAACAAGTGTTCGTCAAAAAGCAACCAATGTTCTAAGATCTCTTTACCGTTTTAAACATTTTTTTCCTCTCAAAACCAAAGTAACGCCCGTGCAGTCCTTGATTTTCACCTTAATCGACTATGGTGACGTGTGCTACTTTGACCTGAATGCATATCAACTCAATAAAATTGTCCGCCTTCTAAATAACTGCATTCAATTCGTTTTCAATCTCCAAAAGTATGACCATGTTTTGTCATACCGTTTACAACTTCAGTGGTTGCCTATTCGTCAACGACGATCGCTCAAGGCGCTAACCACTCTTTTTTCCATACTTAATTCTCCTTTTTCGCCTACATATTTGTCTTCACCTTTCCAATATCTTACCGTACCGACTTTTTTCATAAATCTTTTTTCATTCAATCCATACTTATTTGGAATAAGCTACCCACAGAGATCAGGATGGCTAAGAATTATTTGAACTTTAAACGAAAGACCCGCAAACATCTGTCAAAAATAGTGTCAGACTACTTAATTTGTTGAGTCCCTGCGGGATTCGAACTCACGACCACACGCCGATACCAATATGCTACGGAGGCATTAATTTATTTAGTACTCAAATTAATTGATTAAAATAATGTTAAATATCAAGAAGGCTATTTTTTCTACGCTAATAAGGTTGCTAAGTCACAAGATAACTTGAGGAAGCGATGAGTCATTAATCATACATGGAATTCTCTTGCATAAGTGCTTTGACATCACATTCAATGTTATTACATTCTCGCATCAAATACGTTATCATCTTATTTATATAATATATAAACATATTCCAATATGAGAAATATACAAAGAGTTTTTTATATTATATTTGTAGTGTTTTTAACGTATGTGAGTAATTTTGTCAATACAATTAACTCTTACTTCAGCAATGTGATATCAGTAAATTTACAAAATTATGGATAGAATACATCGTTTTCTGTCC
The DNA here is from genome assembly GCA_029286875.1 of Lamproptera curius. Lineage (NCBI taxonomy): Eukaryota > Metazoa > Arthropoda > Insecta > Lepidoptera > Papilionidae > Lamproptera > Lamproptera curius. The sequence continues at coordinate 688,242 of JAGSMT010000171.1, read as the reverse complement.
ATTCGGATCCTTGCTTAGAAAACATGACACTTTAAAAAAATAACAACAAAAACCAAACGAAATTACAATATTTACCTGAAGATTATATCCACGTTACGTACAAAATCAATTTGTATCAAAATTAAACTCGTACGTGAGCTCTTGCGGCATGTCGATTGGGATTAATACAACTAAACGGAAAATTAAACCGTTCGTAGAACTGAAACCCAAGAATGGAGATCGGAATAAGACTTACGGATGATCGACACTCTTTACCCCATCGACTCCACCTTGTTCACGGAAATCACTCCTAGAAAAGAATGTGGTGCATCTTTAGTGGGCACCACTAATTCCCTTAGATTTATTTAATTGGCTATGAAAGCAGACGATCAGTGGGGCTGCCTGATTTGGCAACACCAGTAGTATCATCAAAGCACTGCCTACCGTGAGACATTAAATGTTAAATATTGTTTACCTAGCAAATCCGTAAGCCATGTTCTTTATGTTATAGCTGGCACCCACACGTGGGTACGGAGGCCTACTATTAGACAAATGGAAATCTTATAGCGAACGGATCGCTTTTAACCAAACTGAAGTTTTATGCAAAGGAAACAATATCTTGGTTACGGTATAGAAGGGTACAGGTGCTCCTAATACGCTCCACATAAGCGCACCCTCTGCAAGGGTTGCCAGTACATAAACAGTGTTTATTTCATAATATATATTAAAATGTGTGTTAAAAATATAACACTAATTTTTAGCCCTTATTTTAAGAACTGTATAATAAATACTATATTAGATACGTACTCAGTCTCTTCAAAATCGATCTAAACTATTTACTATGATGTAACAGACATATAACCGAATATATGTATGTAAAAATAGAAGTAATAAGCTCTTACAGTCTTTTCTATATTTACAAAGGCCAGAAGTTTTGCCATTAGATGCCTCCGCGTAGACATTTCAATCGACAATAAATTGCATAAAATAATTTTTCACTGTTACTAATACCAATTTTTAACGATTGCCAATATTAGGACTTTAAATTGTTAAATTTGATTTCGTGTTTCAGAGGATATGTGCTGCTTAAAACATATTTTTTTTAAATACAATAAAAGCACTTACGAATAGTTGCATAAAATATTCCATGAGAGTGCTAGAATTTAATATTCAAATTAAATGTTAAGGGATTGTATAACATTTGAAAGGTAACAAACCGATTTTAATTGCGCTTTGATTATATTTAACTCTAAAATCGCGTCTTAATCGCATGTATAATAATCGCGTAAATAAAAGAAATATTTAAATAGCATGTCTTAATAAATAATTCACATTACTAGACAAGATCTAGACGACATTTGGAAGTTTTATTGACACGTCTTCAAACCACTAGATAGACGCTAGATGAAAATTATGATAGTAAAACAACAAATAGCAGGTTGTAGGTTAAGGTTATTACAAGGGATCGTCTGGGGTTGTACCACCACGCTGCCTATTTCTGCCGCAAATAAGTTGTGTGAAAATACTATTGTGTTCCGGTTTGAAGGGAATCGTAGCCAACTAATTGACTAGAAAACGAGACGTAACATCCTATGTGTCACGGTAGGCAGCATATTGGTGGTACCCTTGGTGTTACCGATGTCTATGGGCGTCAGTGACCACTTAACATAAGGTGGGTCGCCTGTTCGTTTGCCTTCGAATACGATAAAAAAAACCGCACTAGATGCTAACAGCACTATGCGAATAACTAGCTGCGATTTTATGCAAAGATATATATCTCGGCTCCATATTAACACGGAGGATGTGAAAGCAAAAAGACGCGCTGCTATTACTAGACAGCTAGTGTACCTAGTGTAGAGCGACTAGGAAAGATCTAAAAAGGAAGACGTCTGGAATGTAGTGTCTGGTATTTCAAATTTTTCTGGATGGTGCCGAAACCTGGTGTCGGAAATTGGAAGATCGCCGGAAAGTTAATGCACTGTTAGAGACGCATGCTGAGAGAATACTTTGGACAGCGTTCAGTACAAATAAGTCTATCCTCAAAGACCTTTTCATTATTGATACGCTTTTATCAAGACTTCATACAAGAGTAACGACGTACCTTGATCATATTAGCAGAAACGATACATGTCTAGAGAGACTTGCGATGTAAGTACACATTGAGGGTAAGAGGTATCGTGGTCACACTCCGACTCGATAGACTGACCGTATCTTAACTACTAACCTACTAAAACTAATAAATTAACCCTAGTACAGTGTGATCGAAATGCTGTAAATCACTACAAATGGCGTGAAATCGCACGACATGCCGCCTTCCTGGGAGCCAAAGATGACGTCGACAAGCAAACCAGTCCATCAACGGTCAGGACCACTCTGTCAAGAGTGCCTGAACAAAAAAATAATTGTAAAAATCGTAATGGAGAAACTACTTAGATGCATAAAAATTAAATAAACAACCTTCAACATCCATTCGACGTACTGTCCATCTGACGTACTGTCAGCGCTGTCTGCGAGAAGGACAGCTTTCTACGGCGACGACTAAAAATAATTTAGTGTGTGCGGTGTAAGGTGGAGACTGATCCAAGAGTAACCTATCAGCAGCATCAAAGAAGCTTAGGCATTATTATAAATCAAGTGCATAAAAGCCTTCACAAACATTTAACCAGTAAGAAGCCTTGTGCTCGGTAGATACATCATTATACATATTTCACGAAAACACAAGAACTCCGTCGGTTTGGTTAGTGCAGTGAATTAATACAAAGATTTAACGGAGGTGACCGAAAAGCTGTTTTCGACAGACTTTCAGGTGACGAAAGCTGGATTTATTGCTATGATCCAAAAATCAAGAGACAATCTACTCAGACGGTGTTTCTGTGTTGTGTTCTGCAAAAAGCTTCGAGGAAAATATTTGGATGCCATGAAAGTAGTGGCTGCGTTCCAAAAGGCCATCAAAGAAACTCCCTAACAATGAGTGGGAAAAGTGCTTTTCTCGGTGAATTTATCGAGTCCAGCGGTGTTTTGATAGAAATGGAAACCACTTACTGGGTAAACTAGAGGTAACGTCTTATGTCTTACGGTAGGCAGCGTGTTGATGTACCCCTAGTATTGATAAGGTCTCTAGGCGTTGGTGACCACTTTCCATCATGGTGGTCCGACTGCTCATCTCAAAAAAATAGCAATAACACAAGTCTTTTCTATCATCATCATCATCATTATCATCAGCCTTTGATAGTCCATTGCTGGACATAGGCCTCCCTAATACACCCTTTCCATTGGGGGTTTGGACCGTATCTCACCACGCTGGTCCAATGCGGGTTGGTGGGTGGACCGACTTTTACATGCCCATCCGACGCATGGATCATCTTACTTTTCAGACAACTGGGTGATCGGCCCAAATTGTCCTAACCAACTAGGAAACAACAATGAAAATTTGTTTGTCCCCGCAGGATTCGAACCCACGGCCTCCGGTTTCTAACAGCACGTCAATACCACTAGGCTAGGAGGCAGTCTTTCTATATACTACAGTATTTTAGAGATATCAGTGACACACTTGTTACAAAGTACTTTATAAAACCAATATCGTGCCACTATATCTTAATTAAAAATGCAGGTGTTATAAGGATGTAATTGACATATTTTAGTCAATAAAATCATATTTATGATCAATTATTTCCGATTAAAAGTGGAATTTAGATTACGTGATTGGACGTTACGGACACGTGCTGATTTAGAGGAATGCTCAAAGCTTTCTCTGTCAGTGAACAGAAGCCTTCTACGCCGGTATTTCTGTTATTGGATGTCTGTTTGTAACATCAATATAACCATTTTGATCCATATAACCAATACATGTAACAAAATAATATTTTTCTTAATTTTTGTTTTTCTGTTTGTTCTAGCTAATCCCTGGAATGGTTGTGGTCCTACTTTTACGGGACTATCACTGAAAGATAGGGATATAATTAGCATTTACTAGGCATAATAAGCCCTAGTAAATGCTAATTATATCAGCTAGAATATTTTTATATATTTCAAATAAACAAAAAAAAACACGGAGAAAGTCGCGGGTAACAGTTAGTTTATACATAAAACTATTGAATGGCGGACTGATTTTATTAAAATATATATTATAAACCAGGTCTGTAACTTAATTTTAAATTCTAATATAATAGTGTAATTTAATATTTTAAATTAGGTATAATAGGACTGATTTTTCTTGTTTTAAAATTAAATTATAGTATCTATATATTCGTACTAAATAGGTTTAAAAATGGGTGCGTGTACTTATGTACGCGTGAGAAGTTATACTTCTTTGGCATCATTAAAAAATAGTTTTTAATTGCATGCAAATAATTAATAACAATAAAATAATAGAAGGATTGGAAAAGGATAATCAACAAATTTCAGTTTAAATTTGAAAAATTAAATAAATAAATATTTATTTTCTTATATTAAGTCTAACATAAATTGTCTTATTATTCGAATTGTATTTTTAATTAAATGATGTCCACTTCCATAGTATCTTCCCGTAATGTCTGAATCGGAACTTCAGTTATCAGTGGCTCATGATAACTAAAATATGATACGAAAAGTTTTGTCTTAACAGCGTTGAGATATCGTACAAATACATGTACAATATGGTAGTGCCATGTCGTGTTGTCGAAATCAGAGGATTATTATTCATGGCTAAATTCAAGTCATTTTGAGGAAATCAATAAGTGGACGAGCATCTTCACGGAAAAATTGACGTTGAAGTCTCCACTTAAAATTATCGGTAACTTGTCTTCTCCTCTACAGGAAATGAATGATGTCGTCCATTTTTGATTTGGAGTAATGTAAATTACCATCAATACAATTTTGTTGCCATCTTCCATTTTGCATTCAGCTGCACAAGCCTCACCAATTTAGTGTTAATTATATTAAATAAAAGTATTTTAATTTATATCAATAAATAATACATACGGATAGTTAACCTCAATTATATTGGAGCACGTGGAAAAGTATATAAGCACAATTTGTTTTACTAATATTCACAAATAGTAATAATATCAATTAAAAATAATTAAGATAATTAAAGATGATAGATTTACAAAAGTAATAATAAATAATTCGATTAAGAATTTATGGATTCACAAGACGTACTTTGATATATCATATAACTGGTAGTTCAGCGCCATCTGTTGCTTCAAATGTAGAATTCCTAAGAGATGTTGGCTTACTTGTACATCGGTACTATAAATCAGAAGCTTTGATTATGTGTGACTAGATGGCGCTTATCTAAAACGTATTACATAGATTAATCACAATGTTGAGATATTAAATGAATAAAAATATTACCATTATATATATATATAATATATTTCCTATATATATTTAATATAAATTTAAATAATATAATAATATATTATTAATAATAATATATATATATATATCCAAAACGAACCTTAATCCTAACTCATAGAGCACATTATGCAAACAACTATCGCAAATAAAAACGACAACTCCATTATCACTACACAAAATAAGAACAGTAATAACATATAAGATATCATGAATGCCTGTGTTAGTCCGCAGCTGGACATAGACCTCCCTAATGATAATTTAAGGGTTTTAGAATATATCTTACCACTCTGGTCCAATGCACCCACATTGATCGACGCATTGATCATCTTACTTTTCAGACAATTGGGTGATCGGCTCAAATTGCTTTTTTTAAAATTATGTGCATTACAATGCCTACAATAAATATTTTTATTTTTCTATAAATACATTAAATCGTCGAAAATATTTTGAGAACTAACAACTCCAGCTATCAAAAAAACGGTTAACATTCAAGCAAAAATACGAGTTAACATTCAAGCATAGTATTCGAATAAGAAACGAATATAATGCGATGGTCCCATTAACCATACTGACGCTGGATTAAAGGCAATCTTCTTATATTTATGTAGCTATACGTTTTCGTCGCGTGGTACAAAAATATTTTTTTTTTTTTATATAAAAATAAGCTAAAAAGTACGTTTAGTTCCATCAGTTAAATCAGCTTACTTCAAGTGAAAGTCTCGTCAAAATCGGACCAGCCATTCCAGAGAGCCAGAACAAACCGATAGAAGAAAATAAATGTTTATCGGTTATATGTCCCAATATAATAATTTACTAACGGTGATTTTGATGTGACAAGCAGACACTCGAATTTTATTTACTTGTATAAATTACTATTACAGATGGTGAAACAGACTTTTATAGGCCAAAGGCAAGCACAAACCAATTCTGTGGAAATTCGGTGATTAGCCAATCAAGTCAATAACGATGAATTGTCTGTCCATATGGTTAAAAATCATGGTCTGAAACTACAACTCGGCTGAAACTAGTGGGTCATATGGCAGTTATCTATTCAATATTATATTTGTTTGCACAAAAGCTTATAAAAAAATTGTGTCTAGTCAAAATGCAACGAAATCATCATATTTAATAAATTAAAGAAAACATCCCTTAATCAATTGCATAAATATGGCGCACTTCGCTTCAAAAAGGATAATCCAAGATAACAATTTATTTTTCTCCCGTTAACTTAGCACGTACTGTTAAATCTCACAAATTAGGAAAGTCGAGCACATAAATTTACAATGAGTCATACCAATTTTTTCCGTAAAAAAACTAAACTCACCAACATAGTGCAAAGAATTAGCTTATTGGAGTGGCAGTGGGTCAGTCATGTGTGGAAAAGAATCGATGGTAATAAGGTTCTATAGTGGACCTCCACTCTACTACTTATTGCCATCGATTATCTAAGATGGAGTGTTGGTTGACTTCCGACCAGTTGGGATGCCGATTCCCGTGCACTAGCCGGTTCAAGTTGAAAAGGAGTAGAAGGGGATCGGCCATCTTTGCGGTTTCAATAAAATAGACTTATGTATAGACTGATTATAATAATGAGGTTATTTATTTTCCAAATTGAGGTAAAACCTTAATGATTAGTTGAAAATTTTTATTCGCTTTTGGAATGAAACCCTTGCTCTATAACTATCTTAAAAGAGATGCATTTAAGACATAGAAAACCTGTTAAATTTGTGGAGCGAATAAATTAAAAGTGTTTTTGCAAAATTAACCAAACAAATCAGATTTCAGTCTAAACATTCTTGAGTTATAATGTCTGATTAAAATAATCAAGAGGAAAGCTCTATTACAGCCGCAGGAATTTAAAAAGGCAGGAAAAGTTCCATCTACTATTTCTAATTAATTAATGCCCGTGAAGCTAAATGGGATAAATTCATAATTTATATTTATTTAAGCAAATTATAAAAATACTTTCGAGTTTTTAGTGATAAAAATTTTAAGTTTTAATATTTTTTCGCTTTTTCTAATTTGGCTCATAAATCGTTATGTATAAATTCAATTTTGAAAAATATGGATATTGGATTTTATTTATTTGTAGAAATTTGATTATGTCGAGGTTAGAATTTTTTTATCTTACACCAAACGAACTTCTAAGATGAACATTTTTTTTTCGCAGGAAAACGCCTACGCATACCCGTCCTCATGGGGACAAAAACGGTTATGTTGGACTCGCATCGATTAAAACCACCACGTTGTTCTTTATTGGAGTCTTAGAGATAGGGTCCCAGGAACTTTTGGCAGTCGTCTGCAATCTCATGAGCGCTAACTACCGAAGCAGTCCCATCTCGGCCTTATGGACATCTGCTTACCTCTGGGCGCGTCAAAACTAACACGCCTTTCGTCTCGGCGCCTTTACTGTAGGTATTGGACTCCCACAAGTCTGTTACTTAGGGGCCATGGGAGCCAGGAGCCTAACCCACGCAGTGAAAAGACTCCTAGCCCCGACACCATGCCGAATGTCCCCTCCTCCCACACCCCTCCATTCCACCGTATTATCGGTGCGGTCCCGCCAAGTCACACAGGATAGGTAGAGCGGCCTGCAGAACTACCGACACTCCTCGTCCCCCGCGACTCCACCTTGGCTGCAGAGGACAGGAATGGCAGCGTATCTACCGCCTCTTCCTTGTCCGATGCACCTTTCTCATCATCATCAGCCTGTGATAGTCCACTGCTGGACATAGGCCTCCCTAATACACCTCCATCCATTAGGGATTTTGGACCGTATCCACCACGCTGGTCCAATGCGGGTTGGTGAGTGGGCCGACTTTTTACATGCCCATCCGACGCATGGATCATCTTACTTTTCAGACAATTGGGTGATCGGCCCAAATTGCCCTAACCAACTAGGAAACAACAATGAAAATTTGTTGAGTCCCCGCAGGATTCGAACCCACGACTTCCGGTTTCTAAGGCACACGCTTATACCACTAGGCTATGGAGGCAGGCACCTTTTTAGGCGCATCCGAAACTGGCTTCTTCAGACAGCTTGGAGCAGCCTTCTCCACGGCCGGCCTTACTCCTCAGGCTAACCAGGATTCTCTTAGCTTTCTTGTGGCTGGACTTGAGCCGTAGATACTTGTGATTTTAGTAATTTTGAGTTATTTCTGATAACCCCGCAATATAATTTAGCACTACTGAATATTGTGGAAACAATATTCAGTAGTGTTTTGTCACATTAAAAACATTGATTTATAACAGAAATAAGATGGACCCTAAGACACAGCCTCGCAGTACGCTATAACAAGTGTAGCCTTACTTAAAAGAGTTTGGTACCCAATTTTTCACATTGCCGTGTGTTGCGAATGCACAAGGAAATCTATTGAAAACTATTGTCTGTCTTTCTGTTTGCATAGTTTTACTGGAATATAACTGATGTGTCATGAAGTAACCTTCATCATCATCATCATCATATCAGCCTATGAAAGTCCACTGCTGGACATAGGCCTCCCCCATGAGCCGCCAAGAAGTACGATCCTGCGTAACCTTTATCCACCGACTTCCCGCACACTTGCACAAGTCGTCACTTCATCTCGTGGGGGGTAGTCCCACACTGCGATGGCCAGTACGAAGCTGCCACTCGAGAACCTTTTTTTCCCCATCGGTTATCGGCTTTCTACGAGCTAAATGGTTGCCCATTGTCACTTTTAGCTTGCTAACTTTTGCGAGCTATGTCGGTCACCATCGTTCTGCTGCGGATGTCGTATACGCACTCTATCACGCAGAGAAATTCCGAGCATCGCCGCTCCATAGCTCGCGAGTGACTTGGAGCTTCCTCATACGGCCAGCAGTGAAGGACCACGTCTCAGTTCCGTAGGTCATCACTGGCAACACGCACTGGTTGAAGACCTTAGTTTTTAGGCATTGAGGGATATCGGACAAGAGGATACGTCTAAGCTTCCCGAAAGCTGCCCATCCGAGTTGGATTCGTCGATTGACCTTTGCGTCGAAGTTGGACTTCGAAGTAACCTTAGGATGCTTTCAAAAAAATCGATTTTGTGACATCAGTTAGTCTAATAATAAAGTATGAAATCAAGTATATCTTTCAGTGAAAATCTAATCAAAATCGGACTAGCCATTCCAGAGATTAGCAAGAACAAACAGACAGACAGGCAGACAATTTTTAAAAAGAAATGTTGTTTTGATATATGTAGCGGTAATATATTACTATGTTATCTTAAAAAAACAGATATGTTACATGTTACATCAAGATACACTCTCTAATTTCTTATTGTTCCATTATCATGTTTTATAAATAACGTGTCCACTTATGATTGCCTTTCTACAACATCTTTTGTTATTTTTATTTTAAAAAAACACAGCATAATATATAAGTCATTAATGTGAAGATGAGATTTTTTATAATTTACCACATGTAAAGGTATATACTTTATGCTACAAGAACATATCGTTTGTGGCATCTTATTTTTACTTCAATGGAATAGTGTTTTTTTATTTGCTTTTTTAACAAAAAATATATATATTACGAACAGAAAAGCTAGCCACTGTAAGAAAACAAAAATTACTACCAAAGATACAAAAAAAACTTCACATACAATTGACATTTATTCGTAACGCTACGTTACCAAGCTGACATATTGGCTCATTGAAACAGCGTCTCCGATCTTATTATAATACTAGACACAATGTTTCTTTATACATATTTATTTTTTTTCTTTTTTCTTTGTCTCAGATTTTTAACATTTTAAAAATGGCTGTTTTAATATCTAAGTATCTAGTTTTAATCGCGAATATATAAATAACTAAAAGTCTAGAGTAAGTCTGAGACTGAAATTAATAGCGTTTACAACTTTCAAATATAAGGTATTAATATGTTTTAAATATAAAGTATTGCCTCTCTTATAATGTTATTCTAAATATTAACAAAATAAATGACAGGAAAACAATAAAAGATTGTTTATCTCATTAAAAATTATTTTAGTAATTATTAGCATGAAACTGGTTGCCATATCTTGTTATAGAATGAACGAGTAAATAAAAAACAAACGTACTTTAAGCGGTACCAAGCTTACTAAAAATGCTAATTCTCACTCCAGTTTAATGATCTTAGCAGTTTTGGGAAAGTTAAATAGACTCTGTCACACTAATGTAAATTAGAAGTCGTTCTAATCGAGATGTAACACTTTAAGTTGCAAATTGATTTATATTGAGAGTTTCCCTGCGATGGAAAATATATTTAATTTGATAATTTTAACGTAAAGAATTTAATTTTTATTAAATTAACTTAACTTATATACTTAATCGCAACGAATTTTCTTATTGCGAGTTGCGTATCCTAGTAGAAAAACACAGTTTTAATACATGAAATATCGTTCAATAATTGTTGGTGATTAAATATCTATAAAATAACTAATATAACACATTTTGATAATGGTGCAAGAATATTTATATCGTATGTACAACGATATTTATATCGTTGTATAAGTGTAACCAACTTGGATTTGCAAATTATTTACCGCCTCCAAGGTGTAGTGGTATAGATTGTTGCTTTATAAACCGGACGTCGTGGGTTAGAATCGCACAAGTTGGTTAGGAAAATTTGAAAATATAACCGATAACCGAATTGCCTGACTAGTAAAATGATCCATGCAACGGATGGTCATACAAAAAGTCATTCATCCCGCATTGTACCAGCGAGGTGGGATATGGTCCGAAAACCCTCTAATAGACAAGACGTGCATTGAGGTAGGCCTATGTCCAGCTGTGGACTAACACAGGCTGATGATGATAGTAAATTAAAATAATTCAATTTATAAATTACTTTCGCGCTTTTTGTAACGTTTCATATATTCTCTGGGCTATATTAAATAATCCGAAAACTTCATTCCGACGTGAAGACTAAAATTGTATTTTAACAAAGCTTTGTCGAGACGACAACATCCAAATCAAACATCCATTGTTATAAAGCGTGGAAACGTGCGCGTTTCCATCAATGCTCCTTTCATATCGACAGTGAAAGAAAACCACTGTTCAAACACGTTACAAAGCTACTTGAAAAATAGGATCTGTGAATGCGTGATTTCATTTAATTTCGGACCAAATGTTGTTTCAATAACATTTTATTAGACATGCACGTTACATAAATCACAAACTCTGTATTGTAATTTTTATTCTGTGCATAATAATAATAATATTAACACTTCTGGACAAATAACACAATATCATTTGGTCCAAAACTAAGCAAAGCTTGAACTATGGAAACTAGATGACTGTTAAATGTATAAACTTACTTTTCTGTTAAAAACAATATATTATTTGTAGACATGAGAAGAACATCATTTATATCACACAATGTTTTTCCCGTAGTGATAATGAAAGCTCCTTTTTTTGTAAGTCATCACGGTTGTCTTCAACTCCAAGCGGGTCGTCATTAAATCATAAATGTTGATAAAAATAATAGAATAGTTTGTGTGTGACATGGACCCTACAGTCCAAACGGGTCGAGAATTCCCACAATGTGCCCTGATCAATTTGAGAGGTTGATGAAAGTAATCGTTCTGCAATCCTCGTCAGCAAAGGTGGAAGTGAAGGATGAAACATCTGTCTTGTTGTAAAAGCAGTCCTAATATCGCGAAATATGCATTATTTTGAAACAACTCTAGATTTAGTTGACATGTGTCCAATCTTGCTGTCTTTGCTCCAGCGTTAGAAGGTTTCTTATAGTTTTTAGTATTTATCATACTACGAAAATATATTAATTTGTTAACATAAATAGGACAAATCATAAGCTTTCGACATTGTTGTAATGGTTGCGGCAGCTTAATATTGGTCTTAAGCGTTCCTATTGTATTTGTAACACTTTGTCATTGTCACAAACATTCCTCAGAAATGTCGTATATTAGGGTTTAAACAGCATATATGTGCGAACAAAGTACCAATTCTTTGTGAACTATATTTTAAGAGAAACTTCAATATAACTTTAACAGCTATTTAGTAACGAACACATTTTGTCTATTACTTCTTTATTTAAAAATTTATGGGTAATTATAATTAATAATAAATTAGTATGAAATACTGTTTCATATTTAATGCGTTTTCTAGGACTTTAACAACTTTAACATAGCTTATATAATATATTAAACTAACAAACTCAATAATTTTTTATTTTTGCTTTATTGCTTTAAAACCCTTTTTCAGTCATAACTTTTATAACTTTTTTTGTTAGAAATATGGAGGAACGTAAATTGCATTCAAAGGAAAAGAACATTAATATATAACAACTTTACAGTTTTAACCTAAAAAACTTCGATAATAGTGTCGCCCTAATAGCATATAAGTAAAGCTTGCCAACTACTTTGCAATTTAAAAATGCATGTCGGTGGGACTATAGTAAACATTGAAAATAAACCTCCCATTTACAAAAAAAATAAATTGAATTCGGTCTTTTTTTGTTGAAATTTTAACCAAAAAGAAGACCGAATTCATACAGTATGTAACCAATTTGCGCAATGAAAGCGGGTGGCAACGTGCCCGCTGCAAGGAACTGCTCGCAATTTCGGCCACCGTCTAATCTGTAATATCTTTTAAAGTATTCATTTCTTTATATATATGTTAGCCGTTACTCCACTCCTAGTGCTCTCGTTTTGTTGAATCTTTCATTCATATTTTTATAATTTTTGTTTATTGTCATTACATACGAGTGAATGAATTTTATAAAAAAGTCATTCTTTGTGTATAAAACTTGTAATTTTTTAAATGATAAATATTCGATCATAATTACCTAAATATATTTGGTTATCAATAACGTTTAAATGATATAGTAACCAGTGTAACTACTGGATAAACGAGACATAATTCAACTCAGTAAGGCAAGCGAGAGGTTTTGGCGTCTTCAGTAGAGAATGTTCTGATTAATCAATTGAAAGCTTTGGAAGTAGAAAAATGTTTTTCTTTTAATTCTTGGATTGAAAAAATAATGAATATGAAATAAGTCGTAAAGTAGTCCTATTCGCATGAAAGATATATTGATGTATTGAAAAGCATCATCATTATACAAAAATGTTTTTTATTTAACCCATTTTATTATTAAACGTAAACGAAAAAAGACTAAATTACAATTTACTAAATAGCAATTTATACTAAATAAAAATAAGAATCAATATTTGTAACACTATATCTATAATTTTCATGAACCTGAAAACGGAACTTTTAACCGCCTGTTTACCATTAACTTAATTATTTGAAATGTGCCTTTGCTATTTTGTAACGGTATATATAAAACTTTACAAATAACAAATATAATTTCTACACAAACATTCGTTTTGATATACATATGATGAAAGTGTTATTCCCATGACGGTATAGAAAATGTTCATAGATTTGAGTAACATTTTTATACGGCGTATTAGACTATTTTCATGTTCATCATTATTAGCTTGTGTCAGTCCACTGCTGGCCGTTATGACCTACGGTGCCTTGGACACTTACGGTTTGACTGGTTCACAACTAAAAAGTCTCTCAGCAAGCTATGGAGAGGGCTATGCACGGATTATTTCTATAGGAACGCATCAAAAATGATGTAATCCGTCAGAGAAACAGCCCACGTCTTCGACATAGCCCACCGGATTATTAAGCTGAGGTGGGCCGGTCACATAAGCCGTAGAATTGACGACCACTGGAGTCTGAAGTTCTATAGTGGAGACCGAGGCTCGGGAAACGTAGTGTGAGACGACCTGCAGCAAGAACAAGTGAAGACATTCGCCAAATGGCCGGTGTGAGCTGGATGAAAATGTACTAATTACTGTATGTAATTATAATAGATATCTAACATAATTAAGGTAAATTACGTTAAAATTGCAAAGTAATTCAGACGCTGAGAAAATCTATAAAACTTCTAAGATGCTTAATTTCGAAGTCTCAAATTTACTTTCATAATTTTAGGTTTTTTCCCGTAAGTTAAGATGTCTCGTTGTTACACTAATTTCATTATGCATTTAACAAGCAAAATCACAGCTTGTCCAATTATTGGATCGCATGTACCTAAATTGAATTCCATTGTTTCAAGATCGTGGCAGTTATTTATTTATTCGCCCTTTGTTCGCAAACATTAATAGCAAAGATGAACAATCTCATTTCAAACACAATGCGTGCTTTTGTTGAACTGCGAACACATCGTTTAGAGGTTTAGGTGAAAACCGGAGTAAATGTTTGTACTAATATTCTCATTAAAATTATATATATATTGAAATAAAAAATATAAATTTTTATTAATATACAATTAGCATGTATTTAAACATCGAATTAATTAATCGTAATAATAAAACACGGAAAAGGAAAAACTACAACAAAAAATTTTATTTACTGTAAGTCAATCAGACTCAGACTATTCTCGATAGAAAACCTTTAAGTTGGTCTATATCTCTAACTGAAATCAAGGCAACACAAAACCCCCAAGATTAGCATGTATTCTATTGAATTCTGTAAATAGTAGTTTTAATCAGCCTAATAGATTGATTAAAAGGAATCGTAATAAATCTATCGGTTATTTTTCTGCATACATCATTGGCCTGTGTTCGTCCACTGCGTGATAGAGGCCCTAATGCACGCCTTCTCCATTAGGAAGTTTTTTGACTGTATTCCACCACGCCGGCCCAATGCGGGTTGGGGTGGACCGACTTTTTACATGCCCATCCGACGCATGGATTATCTTACTATTCAGACAAATTGGGTGATCGGCCCAAATTGCCCTAACTAACCAGGAAAAACAATAAAATTTTTTTGAGTCTCCGCAGGATTGGAACCCACGACCTCCGGTTTCTAGAACACACGACCTTACCACTAGGCTACGGAGGCAGCTATTCTACATGGCTTTAATTTTTTACTTTAGATATTTCAGCTCCTGTTCTGCATTAATATTTACGAACAATACATTATCACAATATTAATTTCAAAAATAGGTCCGCTTTCATGACATAAGATTTATAAAGTGACATCAGCATAGCTGCACATAATTAACATTTTGCGTTATGCCTAGTTCTAGAAGTTAATTAAAAAATAATGCACAGTCAACCTATCGCTTATGACCCCTTAAAAATATTTTTTTTTCATAAGGAATAAAAGAAAAGGATTATTAAAACGTCAACATACAGAAAGAAACATTACCGTGAGCTCCACCTTTTTCTTGCCGAGTGACTTTTCGTTCGCAAGAAGACATTAGAAAGGCGTTACCGATTTCTAAGTTATTCAGAACTGTAATAATTCAATTTGAACCATAGATTTTGCTTTAAAAAAAGTATCTTAATATTAAGAACATGTGTTTTCTCTTAAATAAAATAAAATCATGTATATATTTGTAGTTAAATCCAATTTGCACAAACATTAAACAGGATGGCCGGTGGCAGAATTAGGATTTTCATTTCCATTTTTTTCGAAACTGGTAAGTGGAGGAGAGGCTACCGCGTTCGCGTTGTCATTCAAAAGTGTTGGTCAACTAGTTTGAAAGAACAGTAGCTTGTGACCAACGTGCTTTTGAAAACGGAGCATATTTCAAAGTAATTGATTCGTGTGTATTTGCTAGTCTAAGATTTTGTTAATTCATTCATCATTCATCATCAGCCTGTGATAGTCCACTGCTGGACATAGGCCTCCACTAATACACTCCTATCCATTAGGCGGTTTTTGGATCGTATCCCACCACGCTGGTCCAATGCGGGTTGGTCGATGGACCGACTTTTTACATGCCCATCCGACGCATGGATCATCTTACTTTTCAGACAATTGGGTGATCGGCCCAAAATGCCCCAACCAACTAGGAAACAACAATGAAAAGTTGTTGAGTCCTCGCAGGATTTGAAACCACGACCTCCGGTTTCTAAAGCACACGCCCATACCACTAGGCTACGGAGGCAGATTTTGTTCGCGATTCAATATTCGACAGTGACGTACGCTGGGAGCGTTGATTAGATCATGTTCATCATGAAGATTTGATTAGATCATGTGTGTGGTCCCGTCGGCTCCCACTGTTTCCGCGCAACTAGTTTTGCAGAAAAAAAACTTAAATATAGGGCCTTGCCGGACGTCTAAATCTACTGAAAACATTAAGCTAGCCTTCCAGTTTGCGCGGTTTCAAAATATATAGTGCAGGAGACATTGCAGAAGAGTCTTAAGTTATATTAAAAATACAACTTGTGCAAAAGCTTATACCAAACAATTACATTTTGCGTAAAAAGACAAAGTTGGAGTGATTTAAAAATTAAGAATTTTTATGATTCTATTATCGGTATATTTTTTATGAAAGTAATGTTACAAACTAGATTATTCAATGGGTTGATCAACCTCCTTCGTGACTATTGAAGGTTTTTTGTAATGTTTGTTCTTATTTTGGAAATTAAACTACAATCTGAATGTAGAAAGATATTGTATGTAATACCAATAATAGTAAATGTAACTACCTATAAAGCTATGTTTAGTCACCAGTTGCACACAAAAATTTATTTAAAATATAACATAAATCTATGACTTTCTCTTTTACGAAATACAGTTGATTGTTTTGATTTTATCAATATCACAAAGTTGCTTTTACTTCCACGTTTTGATGGTTATGAAATTTTTTTATTTTAATTACTAAAGGACGTTACGGAACGTAGGCATATAACATAACATTGTTTTTGTCAACCTTTTTCCGTTGTACCCAGAAAATTTAACAATTTTAGGGTTTGACTTAGTATTTTACTAAGTTCAATCTTTTCTAATTTTTTAAAAAGGTAAGGTTTTAATTTTTCCTTTTCTACTATAAAAACTTAATTTAAAATATTCTTTTACGGCTAGTAACCTATGCTAATCTAAAGTAACAAGTGTATTGTTCACCCCAGAAGAATCCGATTATAAAATCTAAAAAAAACACTGGTAAAGCTGTAGACGGACTGCTAGTATATAATAAAGTTATTTTTAGATTTTTTAAAGCAAATTCATGGTAACTAAGAGGAAAGTTAACTTATTTTTATACTGTACGATCTTATTTTGAGTTGAGCAATTTACAAAGATATACTTTATTTTATTTTATTTGTTACGTGCAGGTCAACATTTTGAACTATTGCATCTCATTTTTATTATTTTATTTAAATAATTGATATTTGTAAACTTATATTGCAACCACGGAGCGGAGCATAAAAAAATTGGTAGAGTTACTTATAAGACATATTTATTTCATCAGTTTGATTACTATTGAAATTTTAATCTTGAAAAAATACATGAAACATCAATGTTTGTACTAGTTTTATAGATTATTGTATGATCGATTTTATTCATTATGTATGTATATGTATTTCAATAAATAAATTAAACAAAAAAGACAAACAAAATATCTTGATACGTTTTACCCTTTTGAATGATCAGATGTCACCAGTGCGACATAGACCATCCTGTATAATCCCCTCGTTTCTGAGATGAGCTTAAACAAATAGTTATACATATATATAATAGTAGCTTAGTTTTCTCAAAATATAATACCTGTTTGATGTTTTAATGCAAAACAGCAATATATATGTATTCGAAAACACAGCAATGAGATAAAGACTTGTTTGATATCTGCTGATGATCATAAATTGTAGAAGACAAGAATACAATGCAACAAACAATTTTTTAAAGATACTGAATAAAACTTTAAGTTAGTTTTATTCAGAAAAACTATAGTTTTATTACCTAATGCACTCTGATACTCAAAATGGAGGGAAAATATAATTATAAAACCATCAATTTTATTATTAGTTATAATTATAATTAATCAAAATTAAAGTCAATGTCAAAATTAAAACATAAACAATTATTCCTATTAAGAAATGAATTCAAATCCATTTATTTATGCAATAATAATTGCCTAAAATATTTATTGAAACATAGAGATAATTATTTTACTGATAAAATCAAATACTTTTGTTTAAGCTAGCTTCTATAAGTTATTTGGTGCAAATGTAATATTCATCGACTTTAGGATTTTAAGTAAATAACTTATATACTGTGACTTTAGTGAATTTATTTATAAATTGTCTTTAATATCTGACTAATCTGATTTTACTGAATCTTTTGTATAAAATATTTCAGATGCAGAATATTTGATCATTGATCTATATTTCAATTGTATTAGTTAAACGGACGTATTTAATACAATACAATTGAAATCTGTTAAATTAGTAAAGGATAAATTGAATGTGTTTTTTTTTTATTAAAACTAGTAAGTTTGGAGTTCCAAACAATGTTTTCTTTACTGCATTTTATATAAATCGTCAACCAAATATTTTATCAAAATTAATACTTCAAATCTGATTTCAGTCTATACGTCCTTGAGCCGGAATATCTGATTAAATTAATCAAGTGGAAAATTCTATTATAGCCCTAGCAAAATAAAAAGGCAGAAAAAGCTAACATCTACTTTTTCTAATTAGTAAATGCCCGTGGAGCGTAATAAGATTAAATTCGAAAATTATATTTATTTAAGCAAAATGTTCTACTCAGTGAATTTTAAACAATTAAAATTTATCAACGTAGTATTTTTTCGTTTTTCTAATTTTGTGAAACTAAAACTACACAGAGTATACTATTCAAATTAATGTATAATTTTTTTTCTGGTGCGTGGGTAAAAGTACCATATAAAAAATCTTTGTTTAAGAGTGCTCTAAAAACATTTTTTTTCATTTATCATATCATTATAATGTGTTTAATTGATAAAACATTTTTAAAGAATTTTGAAGCGTCCATTCATATTTTTAACCAAACCACCTGTTGTGACTGTGGTAATCTAAATCTAAAATTCCAAAAATACGGACAGAGCTATGGGAACAGTATAAATATAATCCAAACTGGACAGATGCGGAATTCCGATTTTTCAAACCATCCCGTTTAAATTCAATATAAGAAAAACTAACTTGCTTAAAAGTGATTGTTGTGGTTAAGATAAAATGAATTATGTATAAATTACGTATAAAAACAAACAACAAACACACGTGTGCCGAGAGAACCTGTGTCGCGCGGAATGTGAGGGAGCAAGTAGCCAGCTCAGAGGCACGCCGCCTCGCCAGATTCGGACCCATACGGCCCGGATCGCCAACACCCTCTGGGTTCTTCTCAGTACCAAAATACTCTTTTGACCGAGGGTGTTAGCCTACACGGTCACCCTGTACTGGACCATGGACCTGGCGAGAGGCGTAGAGGCAGCGATAGGAGCTGCTGGGACCTCTCATATTGGAGAGCAGTCTACCGAAAGCTGCTGCTGCTCTTGACCACCCTGAGGCTGGAGAGCGCTTAAAATGGGCGCAAAACCTACATCGGCGGTCTAGGACGAGTCTGAGTTTTAATGTCGGCTTGAAGTCGACGCGGACTGTGTAAATGATGATGTGGGTGTTCGCAGGTGGCGCGTTTCGAGGCCCATAGAAACACAGGACCTCATATTTTTCGAGCACCCACTCTAGTCCTAGCCGTCGGATGCACCCACTGACTTGAAAAGAACACGAAAGCTTGATGCTGTAAGAAAACAAAAATGGCTACTAAAATACAAACAAAAGTCTTCGTACAAAAATGATCTTCATTTTTAACGCTGCGATAGAAAGCGGACACATTGGTTTATTGAAAATACGTCTCCAATGTCATTGTTATACTAGAGATAATGTTTTTTTAAGCATATTTATGTATTTTTTATTCTTCCATGTTATATGTTTAAAATTTTATTAACGGTTGTTTCAATATCTAAGTCAATTAACATGATTTACTTCTCTATATATATGGAATATTATATTTATCTTTATTACTACAATAAGTGAATTCTTACGATTTAAAATCTATTCTTGTTTTAAGCTCATATTTTACTCGGTCGTCCTGTAGCGAATAGCACATACGAATTTGAAATTTATTCTAAATATTTTTATCATAATATAAATGTATATAAAATGAAGATATCGTAAAAATGGCCTAAACTCATTTTAAAAATTTTAAACTGCAGATCAAAAAAAATTTAATACGCCTACCATTTGAACAGAAAATAATCATCAAAATGCGTCCGTTTATATCAAAATCAACTCGTCGTTTGAAAATCGTTTAAAGTACTTAGACGTCAAAACTGAAATTTCGATGAACAGCCACTTTACGTAGAAAAGCAATTCGGATTCAAAATTAAATAGAGACATGCACGTTAACTCATGGGGGATTTTACATGAAAGTATTCCATCCCGTTATAAAATTAAAATCCCATTTGTGGTATTGAAATGTAATTGGAAACGTTTGTTTGATTGGTAAAACTCAGTTTATTGAGGAATAAAAATGTTTAGGTCCTAATATTTACGCTACAGAGAAATATAATAAATTTGTGTACGTTTCTAAATAAAGATGTTAAATGGTTACGTAGTTTGGTGCAAACAGTAACAAAGCATAAGTATTATCCTCAAATGCACTGCGTAAAAATATTTTAAGGTTTCCTTTAAGATGGAGGAAGAAAAGATATTCTATGTTATTCAAAGTGTTTTTGTTATCCTCTAGTCTGAAATACACTGTAAGGTTACGCTTTTAATGGATAATATTATAAAATTTTATTGATACAAACTTAATCCAAATTTCAATCTGGTTTTTTTTTCTAAAACCACACTTATATTTGCTGCAAACAATTATACACGATATTCAAAACACCTTAATGAATAGAGTATTTTAAATGTATTTAAACAAAATATGATAGAAAATAGGCAATGCGGTAAAACTTAACTAGACAACTACTTGAATATATGACATCACCAACAAATAATCTATTGGTTAGCAAGGACTAGCTGGGGTAAGGTCCGATTTTCGTGATGACATTATTAATAATCGAATACTATTAGGAAAGGTTGTACGTGATTTATGTGGTCTAGAGGGTACTATCGTTATACCTATTGAAGACATCTGTATGGCGACTCATCATTAATATACTAATTTATCTAATAACGCTATTGAGTCCAAAACCATCCCCTTTTGCTTTTTCGCAAATTCAAAAGAGTTTGCGACGAAAATCTTATTCGTGATGCCTCTAGTTATGAATTTTACAACCTAGTCCTAGCCTCTACGGTTAACGAAAAGGTAAGCATATTTAATAACATGGTGCTCAGTCTCTATGACATCCATGCTCCCGTCAATAAAGTGAAACTTAAATGAAATGATGACTAGCACCTTGGATGACACTTGAAGTGCGTAAAGCAATGGCTAGACGTAATCGTGCCTTTTCACAATTAAAAAGTCACCGTACCGAAGAAAATTGGTTAATTTTTAAGTACGCAAGAAACAGATGCAATCAGATGATACGGGCCGCAAAACGCCGATATATCCATATCAATGTAAGATGCTCTTCTTCAGCTGATGTGTGGAAATTCCTTAACTCTTGGGGTGTGGGAAAACAACCAAGTACGTATAGTAGCTATAGCAGCTCTGTTATTTCTCCAGAAGATATCAACCTTCATTTTGTTTCTACTTCTGTTTTGAAGCAAGCTATCCGTATTAAAACGATAACTTATTTGGATTCCTTACAGCTCTCACACATTCCAGCATTTAAATTTTCTCATGTTAGTGATGATGAGGTTAAAAAAGCCCTTCTGGTAATCAAATCAAACGCTTCTGGCTGCGACAATATAAGCAGGGTTATGATTTCTAAAGTATTGGACCAATTTTTGCCTGCAGTTACACACATCATCAACTTTTCTCTTGACTCAGGTGATTATTCTTCACTTTGGAAAAAAGCTTTTGTAAAACCCTTTCCTAAAATATAAAATCCTTCACTTCCTACCCACTTTCGTCCAATTTCCATTTTGCCTTTCCTTTCAAAAGTTTTAGAAGCCTGTGTTCATAAGCAAGTCTCCACTTTTATCTATAAAAATAACTTACTGAGTTCTTTCCAGGCTGGTTTCCGTCCTGGACATAGAACCATAACAGCATTAATAAAAATCACTTACGATGTTAGATTGGGTATGGATGAAAAGAAGGTGACGCTGTTGGTGCTCGCCGACTTCTCAAATACTTTTAACACAGTTGATCATGACATTCTCCTTTTCATTTTAGCCCACTTAAGATTTTCGTCAGCAGCCTTGGTTTGGTTCTCCTCGTATCTTAGCGGATGCCAGCAATCTGTTCACGTCAGGCAAGAGTACTAGTAATGGACGAATTTAGAATCTGGCGTACCGCAAGGTGGAATTCTTTCTCCTTTGCTTTTTTCTATCTATGCTCGTATCATCTTTATGCAGATGATTTACAACTTTACGTACAAACGAACATTGTTGGCCTCCACAACGCAGTTGATAGAATTAACTCTAATCTTCAGGCAATCCATACTTGGTCTATACGATATCAAATAACAGTTAATCAGAAGGCATTATCTTTCCAGCGCTAACAACATATCCCAAATATTTAACCTTCTTCTGTAGAAAATGGCATTTTTTCCAATTAAATTCTATGCCATACTCCTGAGCACTAGTAAATACTTTCTTTAATTTATAAATTGCTACCTCTTCTGTGGTGCTAGGTAGAATAAGGTCATCTAAGTAGGTTAATACAGTATCATCCAAAATAAGGTCTCTAAATACATCATTAATGAAATGTTGAAAAACAGATGGTGCCGAAGATAATCCAAATGGCATCTTATTAAATTCATACTGGCCCTGTGGAGTCACAAATGATGTATACTTCTGACTTTCAGGATGTACATTCACATGTAGAAATCCATTTTTTAAGTCAAGCGTAGTAAAGAAATTGGCGTGCCTCAGCTTATCTATCTGGTCTTCTATAAGTGGTAAGAGAAATCTCTCCTTAATTATCTTGCTATTAAGTCTCCTGTAGTCTATACACAATCGGTATTGACCATCTTTCTTCTTAGCTAATACAATTGGACTGGCAAAGTGACTAGAGCCAGGTTTTATAATTCCATCATTAAGCCATTCACTTATCTGAGCATTTACAAATTTTAATTCAAGAGGTGATAGTCTTCGAGGATTCTGGTATACAAGGGATTCATCTGATAATAATATTTTCAAATTCACTCGAGAGTCTTTACTTGCCGTGGTCGCGTTGTAGTTCTTAATTAGATTTTTTACTTCTCCCTTAAGCTTTGAGCATTCAATATTAAATTCTTCCTCTTTGTGATCATCTAGTGTTGTAAGATGCAGGATCCTCTTAGCAACAATATCCTTTCCATTTAAATTCAATTCTATTACATCTAGTATAGGATTTCAAAGAATAATGTCTACAGGTATTACATCGTCATCAACAATGTGCAGTGTTGTTTCGAAATAGCAATCATCAATCTGAACCCTGGCTGTGAATAATCCTTTAGTCGTTACTTCATGTTCAGCAATCACAGTTAGACTGATCACTGATTCAGGATTATAATCAGAACCATTTATAATGTTGTACTGAGATTCTTTAACCAGATTGACATCACTACCCGTATCTATCAATACAGTAAACTTGACTTCATTTATCTTAACATCTTTATAGGGTGTGAGGCTTTCTTTCTTAGCTTGAGTGTGAATATTCAGGCTCTTCTTTGTGATATCAGGACATTGACTCGACTTGTGTCCGAAGTTGTTACATCGGAAACACTGTATTCCCTTTGTGCAGTCAGTTGATTGATGGTCGGTATCACCGCAGTCAAAACTTCTCATCTTTGGTGTAGGCGTCTGGAAATGTCTATTATGTGGCCTTGATGTTGATGGCAACGATCTTGGGAACGGAGCTCTTGTTGCTGATTTTTTGCGAATCTCTGCATACAGATCTAGCTTCTTCCGGAATTCCTTCATGTTAGCTGCTCTATATAATATTGATTTATTAGCTTCTGCATCTTGTATACCATCCACAATGTATTCCATAGTATCTTCATCTTCAATATCTCCCAATAAAGCCAGCTATTTCATGTGGAGAAAATATTGTTGGTAGTTTTCGTCTGATCTCATCTTACGTGCAGCAAGTCGTTTATGGATAGTGGCACTACTAAGTTTTCTACCAAATTCTTCTATTAATCCAACCTTTAAACTGTCCCATGAACTAAAACTTTCCATTGATCTGAGAAATAATTGTGCAGTACCAATTAATAGTCTCTTAGCGTAAATAATTTTCTCAATTGTATTCCATTGCATTAGTCCGGCAACATCCTCAAACTCGTGAATCCATGTTTCAATGGCGTAATTATTGTCTCCGCTAAATGAAGACATTGACTTTTCTAAATCACTAAAAGATATACTTGGAGTGGCAGTTGCAGGTAAGAAGCAGTCCGCACTATCGTCTTTCTCATCATCTTTATCAAATGCATTTAGCTACCTTTAAAATTTACTGTACCCTTAGTAATTTTTCACCACGCCCTGGGTTGACTGGTAAAGAATGCCCTATAGCATTAAATCCGCCTCTTGTAAAACTTATTATAAGGTTTGCAATACAGAATACAGATTTTTAAACAAATCTGTTGTTTATTATATTATATCATATTATAACTACGTAGAAAAATGTTACTTAAATCCCTGTTTAACACAAATTAATCATTTTCTATGCTAACATGTTGTGGGCAACAGCTAGAATGCAATATATTAGTCTACACTTATCTGATTCAGTGGTCGCCTAATCAAGTAAATAGTGATATATCACCAACACACTTTGCGATATAATGACGATGTATTTCTAATTAATCTCCAGGGTATAGTATAATTACAGCTTAGTAGTTCTCACTGCATTGCATTAAATCAGTTAGATAATTGCACATTGTCGGCTATGTACATTGTTTGCTGGTTTTAAATAAAAAATATAACAATAAAGCAAAACACTGAGAGTATGATTTCATAAATATCTCTTTAACGTTTATATTTGTGTTAATAACACAATAACCGTGTGGTTGATCATAAAAAATGGTTTTATGTTATGTATTCCATTTTTATAAGGGACCATTTTATGTTAGCGAATCGTGGCTTAGACAGCATTTTGATATGATAAATAGCTTAACGGTGTCCGTGGTCTAGCGGTATTGGCTCTTGCATTATAAACCGCAGGTCGTGGGTCCGAGTCCCGCGGGGAAAACTGCTTTGTGTTCTCGTTGTTTTCTGGTTGGTTAGGACGATTTCGGCCGATCACCTATTATTAATAATTGTCTAAAAGTAAGATACCTCATATGTCGAATAGGAATGTAAAAAGTCGTTCAACCCACCGACGAAGCTGGTTCAATGCAGGTTTATTGGACCAGCGTGGTGGGATATGGTTAAAAAAATCCGCGAGAAGGCGCGCATTAAGTAAGATCTATGTCCAGCAGTGGATAAAATCTGCTACAGTACATACTATACATTTTATATATTAATTATCACTAGAACGTTGTTTAGATTTGTACGTTCACCGCGATTAGTTTCTCGTTTTTTTTCGGTATTATTCTAAATAAAAGAAAGGTGTGTAAAAAATAGCGCGTAGCATCTATAATTTTATTATAATATTGCTTATGATTTGACAGTTACGATGACTGCATTTGAACACAATATATTTAGCACAGCAAATAAAGGCGCAAATTAATAAAAAGCTACATTATGCAACGCTACAATACTTTACTTTTATTGGCAATCACATCCCATTTAGTGAAATTGTGAAAATCTGAGTCTCCGTATGGATAAAATTCTGAGTTGAAACAGCCGCATTTGAAACTTTTTAGAGCAAACTAAGCATTCGCTACCAAGACAAAAGTACTAAAAAACGTTAAAAGTTTAACTTTATAAACATAGATTTTTAATTTAGTATATAAAAGAACGTAAATATGAACACATAAACGTGGTGGAAATTTACAGATTTTTAAAACTTAAGCTTCAGGAGATCTTCTTCTGTTGCCACTTGGGGAGTGTTAACAGAACTTTTTCTTCAGATGTTATAAATTGAAAATCCTGAGTGAAAGTAATTTATTATTATTTTTTTTACTTTTGATAGAACTTTCGTAGCTGTATATGTAACAAGTGTTATAAATTATATTAAACGTTGATGCCTTCGTAGCCAGCGTTCTACCTATGTAATTGTATTATTTTTACCTAACCAATAGTTATGGCCAATTCATGTAGTAATTTTAAACGGGCTTTCGCTATAATTCGACAAATTTGCAGGTACATAGAATGCCCGTTGGTGAAAATCTAACATAATCTGTCCCTCTACGGATGGTGGATATGCCAAGAAAATTCCGTTAAAACTACAAGCATTGGCAAAAGGGCGGTACCATCACATTTTTTACGACACAGATATGTTCTTTGAATTTGAGAAAAAGTGTCTTTAAAAATGTCCATATATTTTATATTCAGTAGACGTATATTTAACCAGCATTCAAATAAGTTGAATCACAAGGACAAAAATGTATCGCCTTATATTTGCTTAAATTAACATTAAATGTGCCTTATTCGTGTTAAAATGGTGCAAATCTTTGATTAGATTAAGACGGTGGAGAAATCTTTTTGAATCACGGAATCAGGGGTTAAAAGCCTTCTGTTCGCTTTCTAAAATTAATTTGATGCATTAATTAATTTAATGCACTATTCTCATTAGCAAGATAGTCCGTAATAAGAATATTTTGTTTGATTAACATAAAACAATCATGATTAATTGCTACATTAAGTAAAAATTCTATTGTTATTGTCTCTAAATTGTCATTGTAACAAATACCGCAGAGATGTCGTTCAACTAAATTACTTTTTAAATTTAAAAATGCATTTCTTAATAAGGATGACCAAGTTGTATTTAGTACCTATAATCACCTCACTCGATATTGACATACAAATAAGGACGTATAATTTTGTCTTCTGTCCTCTATTAATGTTAAAAATTGGACCTTGGACCTATTTAGGGCAATGCTTACATATTTTCCCTATAAAGCGCTGAGAAATTTCCAACTCCTGTCATAAGAAAAATGTGAACTTACATTAAAACAATTGATATGTTACTAAACCTGTACTTATTAATAAATTTCGCATTTTGGGTAAGTCTGTTTTAAACGACTCAAATCAATAAAAGAACGTGAGGGAAATACAAAACACCTTGTTCTATAAAAGAATGATAATACAAGACGAGATGCATGTGGTATCTTAATTGAATTCTTTTTTTGTGGAGTGAATAACTTTTTTTTAATTTCCCTGCATAACGATCGATAGACAAGATAAAAAATCTCATTTCAACCGCGAGACAAAGCTTTGTGCAGTTTGATTTATGAGGGTGTACAGAGTGTACGTTGTACTTATTACCCCTACGCTAACGACATCACTTTTTCCACAGCCTATAGCTAGCCATTTTATTTAAAGCACAATTTATTTTAACTTCAATCCTCTGAGTTTGGTGGCTCAAGTAGAAGACAGAAGATTGAGTTTCTAACCATAGTGACTTAATTTCCTGACCAGGGTTTCATGCTGTACGCAATCAAAAGCTTTTGAGATCGCAAAAATGCCTAAGGCATCCTGTGACCTTCCTAAGCCTCGAAGATGCTCTTAATGAGCATAATGCCAGCATCAATCTGGAGCGACCCTAGTGAAATGTACTGTTTGTTATTAATAAGACAGTTACTGTAAAATGTTTCATTAATTGATTTAAAAATAGTTTTACAAATACTTTGTAAAACTATTTTATCAATTAATATGCTTATGATACAACTGTATGTAGCTCATATGAAATTTTAATGTATATTTGATTATTTTAAAAGATGAAAAAATAAGCCCGCTGAGTTTCTTTCGCTGGTTCTTCTCAGGTCGGAGGCGTCCTATTCTGAATCGGTGGTCGCGTCCTTGACAATCAATAAGCGAGTGTTAGACTTCTATATTGAATAAACATATTTGAATTTGAATTTGAAAAACGAGCTCTTACCCGCGACTTCATGGAAAAGTAGAATGGAAATGTCTGCGGTGTATTGAAATATAATTAAATGCTTTCATATTAGTAGTTTGTCTATCATAAGACGGACAGTTTTATGGCTTTTGCTTCGACGATTATGAATTTTCATCTAACCTTTCATCCTCTATTTCAACCCCTTCAACCACTTTTATCGCAATAACTGATAACCTATATCTTTTCTTGGAATCTATTTGAACTTTGTACCAGATTTCATCGAAATCGGTTTAATGAATTAACAGTAAAAACGGACAGACATCAGACAGACGTAGTTACTTTCGTGTTTATAATGTTAGTATGGATTGTGTTAGAACAGAAACTTTGAAAAAGTAAAACAATTACATAGATTGGATTTCTGGAATAATGCCGTTTACTTTTTTTAATAAATGAAAATAGGACATGAAGCCCTGAGTCATAAAATTTGAGTTATGAGAGAAAAAAAATATCTACGGGTCCACACAGTCAATGTCATCGAAAAGATTACCGACAACTTCTCTTGAAGTTTTCTTGAATTATCTTGTTCCGATAACGCCTGTAATATACTAAAGATTGACATCATGATAGAATTTACTGTTAATCTATCTAAGTTAAACAATTATTTTGATTTATATTGATGAATGAACTGTGCTTATCAATTATTTGCAGTATTTGTGTAATAAAAATTCAGAAACAACAAACAAAGCATATATATAAATCTGAAATAAACTTAACTCAAAATAACTTAATTTGCTATGAAAAAACGGTTTAATACGTTTACGCTAAAGATTTAAATGTTTAATTTAAATGTGCATTTGTACGTAGCCAAACTACTACTACTGCAATTTGTATCTGAAATTAAACAGAGGCACGTAATATAAGTTAAGCAGGATTCTACCAGAAAAAAATCCTTTAAGTTTTAAGTTAAAAACGGTCTTGTGGGATTGAAATAGTATTGGAGATGCGTTTACGTTTAGGCAAATACGTACGTAGAACTCATTTCAGTAAGCAGTAAGATTCTCTCCGGAGTTTTCTCAATTTCTTTATCCTGTTAACACCGTAGCAATGTCAGATAAGACGGTTGTATAGGATAAATTAAGGCATATATAAAATAATCTGATTCTATTTATTCACCTTATGAAGTTGATTATGATTTATCACCAATAACTCAAATTATTCTCCAGGGTAAAGAATATAGTAGGGGATGCAATTATAGCTTTGTAATATACGTTGCATTGCATAAAAAGGGTTGTGTAATTAGGGTTCTTTTAGCGAAAAAAAAACTATGCAATATGATTACTGCAATTATTTTAGTTTGTATTTTTTAACTCTTGCTGTTTATTATGAGTTCAAGTATTTGAATTAAATATAAAAGTTGATGGTTAAGAAACATTAATGACATTAATTTAATTGCTGAAAGCCTAAATTTTATGCCATTTTAGCCTCAAACACAGTCACATATTTACAAACATCTTAACATACCTCCACTTTGGCACATTTCTCGATCGCATGTTAATCGAACAAATTCTAGCAGGTCTAAGGTCAAGAGAAATGTGCGATGAAGTTATTGCAAAAACCCAAAAAAAAACCACCGCGGCGTAACTAAAATCGCGCACGTACTCGAAGCTACTCCCAACACCGCAGATGAGGTCAAATCTGAGGCCAAATTTGAATTGACTAACCGCATTGGTTTTTGGTTAAATGCAATCCCCGTCAGCGGCATGGTACGGCTGCATTTAAAAAAAGCATTGGATGAGTTTGGCTTGCTTCCGGCGGGCTGAAATGCTGTAGGGCTTAGATAATAAGAGTGGAGAACTCACGAAGTTGCTATGCCGTGGCCATTGTGAAGATGAGTAGAGAACAACATTAACACGCATAGCGATAAACTGTGTTCGGTGCACTTTAACTGTGTTGTAGTTTAAACGTGGCTCGTTTTTCACTCAGTTTCACTTTCTCAGATGAAGTTATTTATTTATCCTACTTCTGACACCACTGTTAAATCGTGGGGTTTTTAATAAACATAATATTCACTTTAGTCATAATCTCGAACGTTTATTAACAACCTCTTAAACAGAGCGAATGTACAGCAAGAGGCTCCGGCAAGTGAAAAGCGAGTGAAGGAGGGTCCGTGGGTGTATATGGGACCGGTGACAGTAGGGGAAATGGCATGTCAAGTTCGGGAATCGAATGTTCAGAGAAGCGTCTTGTTAGCAATGAGATACGGAAAATTCGTCTGGAATATTCTGGAACTTATAAAATGACGAAACTGTATTTTTAGTAAATAACACTATGCTATAAATATTTATTTTCTCTATGTATTGTCATTGTAACAAATTCTACATACGTTAAATTTTATATGATAATTCTTAAAAATATGTATTTATTCAACCAAAATACAAATTTTAATATGAATCTTTCAATCGTATAATTTTGTTCTTCGTATAAAAATAGTGATCTAGTCAGTCAAAACTCTTTTTTGAAGTTCTTAGTATGGACACTAATTCTTTTTCAGAACACTGATTTGTTTACATTATATTCCTCTCTAATCGAAGTTGTTACCGTGAGTGAACTTAATGAGTGCAGTTGAAAATAACATTTTTACTGAGTGATTAAAGTTATAAGGCGAGCAGGAGCTACCCTTGGTGGTAAATGACACCTGCCCTGCCCATAATCAAAGCAGCGTAAGACCCCACAAAATCGCTAGATATCCTGAGACATGAGATAGTGTGTCTCATTTATACAATATATACACTGGCAACGGTGCTTCCAAGCCAGAAGACGGTATTGTTTCCGTACTACTTTTTATGACAGAACTAAGCAGGTAGTATGCAATTGTAGGCATGGAGGTACTACCCCACACGGTCTCTGGTAAAAAGGGTCTCCTCTAGCAATGACAGAAGCCAAAACCTTTTGTTTCTTTCGTAAACGTTTAAAAGCGCCGGGTAAATTACGGTTACGAGTTATAATATTAGAAAAATGTATTTGATTTCTGATCTTGAATTTGAGTAAGATTTTAGCATTTTGGGTAATACTAATACTTTCTTTTGCCTACGCCAAAATTATACATGGTTATACAGCCCATCAAAGAGTTTCCAACTAATCAAATCAACGAGATAGCGTATTTACAGTATTAGCATAGTATAGTAGACATGCATAGTATTAGCATAGTATATTAGTATAGTATTAGCCTTATACTTTTAAAAAGATGCTTGTGTATATAAATATACATGCATCTATACATATAAATATATATCTTTATTGAACTCTTTGTGCCTAGAGGGTATCACTTTTTTTCATTTACCTGCATAATAATCAACAAAGTTTTGTGAAGTTTGATTTCTGTGCACGTTGTATTTTTTATAAAGTTCGTCAAGGCCACTTCTTTTAGCGGAACTAGTTTAGCCCTCAGTTGAAAGAACTATTCAATTGATTATTTAGTGTTATGTTTTAACAGGCGGTTGGCGTAATTCAAAATTTAATATCTTTAAAATAACCACCAGTTGTTTAAAAGATACATTTGTCACAGTTTTTGGGTTTCATTAATGTACTAACTAAGTAACTACAGTTAATACAACTGTATTAACAATCAAACACCGAGCATGAGCAGTTTCTACGAATCCAGCCTTAATCTTGTCTACAGTGTCGTCACATTATGTATTAAAATAATAGAGCGTAAAATATTTCTTTGTTCCGGTTGAAAGGCCATCGTAACACCCTATGTCTAACGTAGGCAGCGCATTGGTGATACCCCTTGTATTGCCGATGTACATGGGCGTCGGTGACCACTTTCTATCGGTTGGCCAGACTGCTCGCCTGCCTTTGTCTGCAATAAATAAATAATAATATTTTAAAATCACTAACATATCATATTTATTTATCGTTGTTACTTTGAAATTCATCGTTAAAGTAATTTAACAACGATAAAAACCTTTTTCTTTTTTTAGTTGCTTAAACTACGAGTGCTGCTGTTTATATTATGTTAATATTGAATAGAACATTAGTAAATAAAAAATGGATTAACGCTTCAAGTGTCAAATATCTCCAACTGGAAATCAAAAAAGTCATTACAATACGCTTTGGAAAGCAGCCTTGTGGATAAACGTAGGAAATGCTTAATCAGTAACTTTAAGACAGAAAGCTATTTATTTTTTATTTTGTAGGCTT
This sequence comes from Lamproptera curius, assembly GCA_029286875.1. Lineage (NCBI taxonomy): Eukaryota > Metazoa > Arthropoda > Insecta > Lepidoptera > Papilionidae > Lamproptera > Lamproptera curius. The sequence continues at coordinate 655,893 of JAGSMT010000171.1, read as the reverse complement.
ATTCTGTAAAAGATAATGCAATTTGCAAAGTAAAATATTTTAAAGTTCAATTTTTTTTTAATTGACAAAAGCTTTGTGGTCTGCTCGAAAAATTGTTAACGCTTGAAAATAACTGTTACTATACTTTAAAAATGGAGCCATAATACTAGAATATATGCATTTAATAAGATTTGACTAAATGTACTTTAAATTAATTATATCACATGCACCGAATTCCTTGCATCGGATGGGTATGTAAAAATCTGCCCCGGTTGTCACAACCATTTTTGCCAGGCGTTATAGGATGTCAGAGACTCGAAATATATAACAATATTGTAAGTTGATATAATAAGTTAATCCTTTTGGTTGTCAGACGTAATAGTCGAGTTTTCAGTCGCTCTGAGTAAAAGTATTAATGATTACCTCATTCTTAATGGATTTGAAGTCGACCCTATGATGCTGAACTTGGGAAAATGGCTAAGTGAAAGTAAAATACAGCTAACGACGCAACTAATCCGCTCATGTTATTCTGTCATCATTTAATTTTTCATTTTTTTTATTGCCTGCGAAAGCAGACGAGCAGTTGGATTATAAGGAGTCAATGACGCCCATAGACATCGACAATACAAGGAGTATCATCGACGCGCCACGTACCTTAACACATACGATGCTACGTCTCGTTCACCCGGTAAAAACGCTCGCTACCGTGCCTCCCAAACAAAAACTCCGTAGTGTTTTCACACAAAAAATCAAAAAATCAGAGCTCCTCCAGCAGCGCGTTTTCGCCGCAGTCTCCAGAGCCCGCCACACAGTCTTCATTTTCCACTTCCGTGAAATCGTCACGCTGCGCCATCTGCTTTTTATGAGTGCACCTGCGCCCATAGAGCCTTTTGTCGCACCGCTGACGTCATTGCGGTTGCGATTTATTGCACTACCTCAAGCGGTCGGCTTGTGCACGGCTGTGTTTTGCAACTCTTTTGCCTAACACAACTGTTTTGCTAGCCGCTTGTTGCAAGCGCAATTCTTTTTTCTTAGGGTTATATATCGTGTTTCTCGGCCGAACTAGTTGTTTTCACAACTACTCTAGGCCACGTGAACGTTGTAATATTCTGTTTCTTGTTACTGAACCAGTCAGACACGTCATCAGGGCAGGAAGGATTTCTACGCCCGGCAATCGCCGGGACTCACCGCTTGCGTTGGGTAACGCAACAGATGGCCAGTCAAATATAGGTGAGACCTAAATCGCATACATTGGTCGACCGAGAGCGCTCGAGTCGCTTTGGTATTGATACCAAGGCGATTAGATTAGACCGACGCAGTGCACCAGCTCATATCCGAGCACGCTCCCGATCACCCAACTTCTACCTCAACGCCTGGACCGTCCTGACCATTCCCTGAGGATGATAGTGAAGACAATTATGTCGACATTAGCATCCGCACGGAATCGGACATGGACGTCGTGGCAGTAACCAATCCGCAATCCAACGACGGCTTCAAAACCGTCAAATCGAAGAGGAAGCGCAAGGTCCGCACCTCTTTACCCGCACCCGTCCTTTAAAACACCTTTTAAAACTAGCAATCGGTTTCAAGCTTTCGTTTAAACCGCCTAGGAGCGTTATTAGAGAGCGATTGGTGTATAAGTAAATCGTAGGGAAAAGAAAATAATATGTGAATTTTTGTAAAGTATATAAAAAGAAATAATTTTAATTTCGGTAGAGTGCGTTTAGGACTTTCAGCTGTTCTTATACATACAATGTTGGCATTCCAGACCATCTGGATTGAAATTGAGGATCCAACTCATTGCTACCCCCTCAATCCTTGAATTACAGACTTGTCGCTACTAAGGTATGTGAGGTACCAATACTTTTTTTTGCGCTGGTGTAATAATTCCAGATCATTTTCGTTAAAGGAGCTTCTACCATTTCTCAATACTTTATCAGGGTTAGTGCTTTAGCTGCTTCCGTAACCTGGTGGTAAGAGCTTGCGCTCTAGAACCCGAAGGTCGTGAATTCGAATCCTGCGGTGATTTAACGATTTTTCCTAGTTGTTTTATAGTCATCCAGGACAATGCGGCAGATCACCCAATTGTCTTTAAATTAAGATGATAAATACCACGAATGGGCATGTAATACTCGGTTATCAATCCCATAGGTCTATGAGTTCCATGGGAATATGAGAGTAGAGGAAAAGGCAGTGCACCTTTGTTTGCGTGTACATTTTTGCAGTACAATATCTCCTGCGTAGTTCGCTGATCTTTAATAGTTTTGCCGCCGTAGTGAAAATCAGTTCAGCATTGAGTTTTTAGAGAGATTATCCGGATTAAGTTTATTGCGACTGTTTTTTTTTTATTGTGGGCTGTACCGCTGCAACGTTGTCCCATGGAGGATTTAGGAGGTTTTTTACATGAACAAAGTGCTTTGTGGTGGTAGTAGGGAAGATAGACTGCAATAAGTGCGGTCCGTATATCATTTGCGATGTAATAAATGTCGTATATTGAATGAGACCGTGATAAAAATAACAATGAATTGTTTGAACAAAGCAATATAAATATAATACATTTTTAAATGTTGGTTAAACTGTTAATACATCTCTCAAATTTTCATTAACAATTTGGTATTACAGCGTAAGTGGGACGTTCACGTGCCCTGGAAGTGAGCCAATATAATTTCAGCTTAGTGCAGGCTGCTCTCGAAGCGTTTCATATTTCTAACAAACAAGGTCCCAGTTGACGTTCCTGTCAATCTTAATACGTAATATTATATATATTGACATTTTGATGTCAGGTATATGGCATCTTGGTTAAAAATATTTTTAATATTTACGGCAATCTTTTAACAAAATAAGACCATACACATAATATTAGTAAAAAGCAAAAGAGTTTGTTTGTGTTCTTAGTCGCACTAATTCCAGGAATTGCTGTATTAGATACCTTCTTCATTGCACTATTTTTTAGGCAATATATCATACGCAGACATATTTTTTTATGTTGTTTCTTATTCATTCTGGTCCAGTCCAGGACAGGCCAAAATAATTATTCCGCGTGTAGTAAGTATGCAGACAGTAGCAAGTATTCTAGTATCTAGGCTATACAACACTTATATTGAATTAGGTTGCATAGTTTTCATGCAATTATCCGAATAAATGCGTTTCTAAGGTGGAATTAGCAATTACGGCTATGCTTTGGTAAAAATCCATCTCCCGATTTAAAGCAAATCGCATGCCAGTCCGATCAGCATTTATTGCGCCTTTTTCTGAGTGATGCAAATTATGCATGTAGCTTGAATACATACATTATTATTAAAACAAAAAAAAAATATTTATAGCAATTTTATGATTTGCTAAATTTATAGGTGCTATTTCGGAAAATACAGGTCTAATTTGAATTAAATCTTTTATTATCAGATAGCTTGTATAATAAGAAAGGCAAACAAACATCAAGGATAAACCAATGGAAGCGGAGTAACAATGAATAGTGCTTTAACAAGTTCCCATTCCATCCGAGTTTTGCTATGAAAATGTTTTCAACTATATTCAAAACCGTTACATAAACTCGACCCGTTGAAGGAGTGATAGTTATTATTAAATAAAGTAACTTGAGGCATTTGCGTAACCCAAGAGCCACTGACTAAAAATAATATTCATAAAAAGTCGTCAAAAGCAAAGTAAGTTGATAAGTAATTATGCAATTAATTTTGTACGATGATTGGCATTTCTTTAATGATTGTTTAATATAATTTTCTGGTCCAATGCGGCGGGGCAAATTTGTTGATTCCTCAGAACCCGACCTCCAGTTTCTGTAGCACACGCCCATACCACTAGGCTGCGGAGGCAGTTGCAGCAAACTGTATTGATTTAGCTTCTGCATATTCGAAAATGTAGTAAAAACAGTAACAAAAATACCAGCATAAGTAAAATAATGTTGCAATATAAAAATATGATTTATTAGGTCGGCAGTAGTACCATTTTTTATTAAATGTCTTACATTTAACGAAACTAGTCTGTAGGAAAAATGATAAAAAAGATGTTACGTGAGTTCAGCCATCAATAAATAAACTGCATGATCTCAAATATTTTGTTGCTTAATTTTGTGTAGTATTGGGATCCAAACAGAAAATGAATAACAAAAATTGGTGAAAAACAAGAACAAAGGTGGAAGGTGGTCCTTTTAAATATCAAAATCATCATTATCAGGTTAACCGACTGCTTGTTTCATTGGTTAATTCAATTAAAATAATGCTTTGAAAATATAAGTAAGAAAGGGTCAGCTTGTTAGCACTTTGCCGACAGAAAAGGTTGGTGCAATAAGTAAACATAACATATCATTCTTCCATCAGACTTCGTATTTTTTTTTTAAAATATATTTAACAAGGAAATTTATATTACACTATAGTGTTAAAACATTATTTTTAATATTTAGTTTACCAGTACGTCACATCACCGTTTCTAGGCAAAAGTTGAAAAAATTTGCGGAAGCGCTTGTTTTGCCTTAAATCTGGTCCGGAACTGCCCTTGATGTTTTACATCACTTATGTTGTGTTTGGCCATATGTGTTTAGATGTTTTATATGACCTTTGAAGAGATAATTTCACTTCCTCAGTTGTATGCCTTTTATACTTAAGTGTTTGTAAATACTTTCTGCATGAAGTTTAATGTAAATCGCGTCAAGTCTTTTTATTCTTTTGTTAGTTAGGCAAGTGTATTTGGTTCACTTTAAAACAGAACAGCGGAGTTAGTTTAGTTCAGTTCGTGCTTTCTATATGTAGCGTTATATCCATTTAAACGTTAGCTAGTTTAAAAAAGATTAATAAAATATCTACGTTTTGACGTTAATTGTTTGTTGAATAATTAATCAAGAACCTTAATTAGGTCGATTTGGGTATTTTAAATCACTAAATACAAGAAAAGACTTTTGTCTATTTGCCTGTTTCATAAATTGCTTACAAAATCTTGAATAAATATTTTCATGCTCGCTTTTAATTAGCTAGGAAAATAAAATTGTAATATCATTAAATACGAAACAAGCAGCTAGAACAAAGCTAGCCAAATTGTCTTGATTTCAGTCTAGGTTATTCAACTCTTCAACATTTTTAATTGTCATAAAATACAGAAGTGGCCAAAGTATTCATCAACCTTCAAATGTCGCACGTACAAGTAAGTGTAAAATATAACTAAACCTATTGTTTAAGGATATTTTTGTCGGCATCTAAGAAGATTAAAATCCACACACATGCGGCAATGGAGCACGTTAATGCACTAAAATGTGAATTTTATGATTTTTTACTTAACGATTAGTTTGTTACTATCGTTCGTTGGGGACATATCCAAGTATATAGTCGCGTTTCGTATTTTATTTTGTTAAGATAAATATTTAACCATTTAATTTAGTCTCATAACCTACGTCGCAGAGGCGCCAGCGAAAACATTTTATCGCTGTCTCATTTTATCCGTTGCGCGTCGCGTTTGTTATTTTAAGCCATCTCAGTCTTCCATTAGGACTCTTCAACGGTGACCGCGTGTTGGCGGTAAGTACAATAATTTTCAAGTTATAACAGGTCCGTGCTCGAGAGGCGTATGGTTATGATTTGTGTAACTTTCGGTACATTTAAATACTTGTGGTTTTTTGTTTTTATTGTGTTTGAAACGTTTTTTCTTTTGTTGCCAGAACACATATAGACTGCAATTACTATGGCTTTTAGAAAACGATTAAATGAAGACGAATTAATAGCATTATTATGTACACAAGATGATTCTGGTACTGGTGAAGGTTGTGAAACTGATAGTGAGTTAGAAGACCATCTAAGTGAAGACGAAGTCCAAAGTGAGTTTGAAGAAGAGTTTATAGATACAGGACCTGAAAATGTGCAAAGTTCGTCGGATGATGAAGAGGATTCGACACAACCTGGTCCTTTGAATTTTGGTGATCGGGCGGATATCGAACGTAACCGTCGTATTATAGTTCCGGCTCAAGCTGTAATGAAAGGCAAGAATAAACATCGGTGGTCTACTGTTAAGGGTCAAACGCGTTCAAGAACTTCTGCTATAAATATTATACGGACCAGCAGTGGTCCAACACGTATGTGCCGAAACATAACAGATTCTGTTTTATGTTTTGATCTATTCGTCACCGAAGTAATAATTAAGGAGATTGTCAAGTGGACAAATGTAGAAATAATAAAGAAACGCGGAGGCCAAGATAGCACGAAAGCCACTTTTATTGATAGTACAACAACAGAAGCACATTCGATCAAATGTGTTCAGCAATGTCCTGTTCTAGAAAAACTAACAGATGGCCCATGACAATGTTTAATGGCATAATGAACATGGCATTTGTTAACTCATATGTGATTTATTGTCATAATAAGCAACAAAAGCATGAGAAACCTTTGTCTCGTAAATCATATATGAAGAAGCTAAGTGAAGAGTTGACTGCACCTTGGATGAATAAAAGATTAGAGGCTCCAACTTTGCCAAGACACGTGAAGAGAAAAATTGAAAGTATTATTACTCAACCGGCTGAAGACGACCAAGTAACTAACGATAATGAACCTGCAATCAAAAACGCCGATATTGTGATTATTGTGCTACCCAAAGGAAGAAAATGTCCAAGATGACCTGCGTGAAGTGTAAAAAAACTATTTGCGGGAGCACAAGAATGACGTGTGTCATGTGTGTCTGTAAGACATAGTTTTTGGTCTCATTTACTTTTTTTAGACTGATTTTATTGTTATTTAATTATTAAGAAGAAAAATTATAAATTTGTTTGTTTTATTATTTTTCAGAGGCATTTACAAAAGACTAGTTAATTTTGTTGATTTTCTTAGATGTAAGTTTCTAACATTGTTAATTACAATAAATAAAATTCTAGTTATTGCAAACTCTGTTTCATTTATTAGTTGTATAACATAATATTAAATAAAAATAAAAATAAAATGTTTGCAATGCAATTAATCTAAAAAGTCATCCATCCAAGTATCGTGCGCCTCCGAAGCGTATGGTTATGATCAACGAACTCTAATATGGTTCTGAGACTAGGGTTAAGATTATTTGAAAATAATGTGTGATAAACTTATTTAAATGTGTTGCAGTTTTATGTTACCCTGAGTGTGACCTCAGTGCGCTGTCGGGTCGGTGAACAATTTAAGATAAAATGTGTGGTGTCAGTCGTAAAACTCGGTGGCGGTAGCGTAATGATCTGGGGCTATATGACTGACTCAGGAGTAGAGAAATGTTTGTACACGAGGGCCATGGAATCTACAAAGTACATAAACGTGCTCGAATCTGCATTGCATCCCTCATTTTAGGCCCCTTATGGTGACGCTAACATGGATGAAGTCAAATTCCTACAAGATAACTCATCTTGTCACAAATCTGGTCGCACCATGGCGTGGTTTCGGGAAAAAGGCATTAAGCTTTTGGACTGGCCAGCCCAGTCGCTCGGACCTGAACCCCATAGAACATTTATGGTGCCACACAACAAATAACAAAGGAGACCTTATCCTCATGCCTGGAATAGAATGCCAAACGTTCGGAACAATGTAAAAGTTTGTAAACTCTATTCCAAAATATTTTTCCGTGATTGACACAAAGGAGGCCAACTAAATTTTGATTTTATACAAATGAATTGCTTAATTACTTGCTTCATTATATACTTATACAAAAGTTTCATTTCATTCCCATTTGATATCTTCCCGGATCTTAGAGTTTTCAAGAGTGCTCAATACTCATGGCCATGGTGTAGATGGTATGATACTTTACTTAATCGCAGAAGATTATCATTATTTAAGACTTTTCAAAGGAATTTAACACAATTCAATTCTTACTCGACTCATGGTAGACTAGTTAAGGCCCCATTTTATTTTAATCATATAAAATTGTGAATTTATTTCGTCGACTTTTCGAAAAATATGACTTTGTCTTTTGTAATACAGTAAGATTCTTGTAACAGTCTGCATAGCGCAGCGTGTAATAGCCCTGACTTACAAACTAGATTGTTGGTTCGAATACGAGGAAAAAATTTGTATTTTCCTTGTGCCCTTGTTGTCCTTTTAAATGCTTGATTAGGGTAATATTGGCCGATTACCCAATTGTCTGAATCTTCAATATAATGCTTCAAATGGCCATGTAAAAGTTGATCCGGTCATAAAGACTCAAAAGATTTGGTTAAAGGTATTCAAAGATTTAAATTTACAGACAACTGATTAATCAAATGAGTGCAAAAACCATTGAGGTTAGAGGTGGTTAAGTGCCAGTTCTTTACTCATATATATGTACTATTTATTTGAAGATAACACGCTTTTCACGACAGTGCCTCGGATATTGATCAGTATGAATGACAGACGCATAAAGCGACTGCTTGCTATGGGTTATAATGTTTATATATTTAGAGTAGTAGTATTAATACTTATTTAGAGCTGTAAGGACCAATTACTTTCTGAGAGGGAATTCTATTGTCAAAACTCTCAGACAGAATCTGTTTTAAAGCAGAGAGCTTGCATTTTGATAAAGCCAACCTTGGCTTCAACTATATCTTAAACATCTAGCCGATACATACTAATCTGTCACTGACTTATCTGTTGTTGTGTGAGGACTATCGTATGGTACTACATCGACATGACTAATACGAGTAGGTATGCGGAATGAAACGTAGTGTAAACAATCTCTCTTCCCTTCTTGACTAGTAATAGTTCCGAGGTCCCATGCAAAATATTCAGAAGGTACTAGTTACCAAGTATAGGAGCCGAGACGTACCTACGTAGTAATGTCGGTCCTTGGACCAAAATTGACAGTCAAACCTAGGCTAGCGTTTCAGAGCTGAATTTCTACCAGTGGGCAATAGCTTTAAACCAGTAACCTCCGATAAGGTTTAAAAAGTAAGGAAAAGTGTTTAATACACCATGCCGGTTACCATCTGAACCAGACTGCATTTGAAATAGAAAGGTCAAATAACTATCAAATACGTCTCCTATATAGATAGAATCCTGTAAATCCGCTGGCATAAGCTATTTGTTGATCATTGTTACATAGTAATTTAAAGGCAACTATATGAGTTGAAATTCGTATTAAAGCAGAGTTTAAAGTCATCTGTATCTTTTTTAACATGCAAATTACTTGTGCATGCGAATAGCGCATTAAAGCATGTAATATGGTTGAAAAATCAACCTAGCTTGACTTCAATATCTATTGTGCATAAGAAATCAGGAGTGAAATAAAGGATGATATTGCTGTTGCATTTTTAATATAAATGATTTAAATCTAATGTATGTTATAGACGAGCAAATATTAGCTTAATAAATATATTAATGGTAGTTCCGACAAAACCCTTGATCAATTAAATAAACTTTAGTAATTTCAACGTAGCCCACCGGATTAGTAAGCTGAAGTGGCAGTGGGCCGGTCATATAAGCCGCAGAACTGACGACCACTGGAGTCAAAAAGTTCTGGAGTGGAGACCGAGGCTCGGCAAACGTAGTGTAGGACGCCCTGCGGCAAGATGGAGTGACGACATTTCGCAAAGTGGCCGGTGTGGGTTGGATAAGAATAGCGAAGATCGGAAACGGTGGCGTGCATTAGGGGAGGCCTATGTCCAGCAGCGGACTGACACAGGCTGTTGATGATGATGATGATGAATTTCAACAAAGTTAAATGGACCCTGTCTCACAATTGAACATGGGTTTCAAAGAGACTGCGAACACAAGTAAGTAGAATAGAAAATTCTTTGCTCACGACAGTCAAGCTGCACTACTACTACTACGTACTAAACGAAGTTATTTTTTATATTTTAGTTTATATACTTGCGTATATTTATTATTTTAAGGAGTTTTGAATTTGTTTTAGAACATTACTTAATAAAATTAAATTTACATACAGTACTTTTTTTAAATAGTCGAGCTAATCTTAAAAGAATAGTAACTTATTAAAGCAAAAATATATCTTGGTTTAGGTTTATTGTTTTGTTGCCTATTATTTTTAGTAATTGTTGGAAATTTAAACATATAAAATATTCTTATTACGCTTTGTATTATATTTTTTTTTAGTTTACTCTCATGCATCAATTATTTTTTCTTCTTTTCATTATAGCTTAGTTTTCTACAATTCTGTATTTTAGACCCGAGCTTGGCGTTAAGAACTAAATATTTAAGAAATAGTATCCTTATCTATTTTTGAACTGTGATTTAAAAATAAGGTTTTAAATTGAACTGAATTGAACACGCATCACTTTCTATTGTCCAAGGGATGCGGTCTGCACAATATCTTTATAAATCATTGTAATGTTCGGCCTTGGATTTAATGTTGTTATTGCCATCTCGATTTAAATTATCATTTCTGGTTGGTAATTTTACATAAAAACATTTTTTTATGTTAAATTATTATTCGAAGGAAGTGTTTTCAATACGTTTATACCCTTTCCCGAAAGTTATAAAATTTTATTTAAAGCGGTGGTTGTCGAACCCTTTTATTATCCTTTTTGGATTAACACTAGCTTTATAGTGCAGTTAAAAAATTAGAACAGATTATATAACAGTCCTTATTCTTGTTTTTAAGATTGAGTAAATATTGTTTTATGTCAAAACCCAATCAAGTGAGATTGATTGGGCCTATATTAAACTGCTGACGCTCTATTTTACTTTCGATGTAAGTATACCATATATCTTAATACAGGGTGGGCCAGAGAAGAATTAAAATAATATAAAAACTTAATACAATTCACATACAAATTTTTATTTGAAGTATAATTAGATATATGAGTAAAGGTAAAAGCTAGCTGGAACGTAACGCGAGAAATGGTCATTTCTTCTCTGATATTTATCTTCAACTGGTCTAGTTGCTTTAGATTCGGACCTTTAGAAGGCCATTTCAGTTTCCCAGGAAATAACTCGTCTCACCAAATAGCCATTAGAAGTATGGCATATCGCGCCATCTTGTTGAAACTAATTCGCACGATTATTGGTTTGCATTGGTAATGTACAGAATTAACAATAATTGATTGCATTGTTGATTTTCAAAAAAATAGGGTTCGATAATTCCGTGTGGTGATATGGACGTCCAAACGGTTACTTTCGTCATACGCGAAGAAAGAGGCCTTTAATTATTTGCACGTGGGTTGTCTGCATCCCATTAAGGGCAATTCTTTTTTTCTTTAATGGTATAATTAAATGGGCATGCCATTTAATTGAAAATGGGTTTCGTCGGAGAACACTGTATTGTTGAAATTCCGAAAGCTCAATTTTGAAATGTTTCAACAAAAGCTCGTCGTAAAATTGAATCATTGGGCTGTAATTCCTGCACAAGTTGAATTTTATACAGGTGCAATTTCAGTAAAATGTGACATATGTTCTGGATGCCACAAGTTCAGCTGATCGCTTACGAGTCGATAGACCAGGATTACGTTGAACTGGAGCTCTAACTTGTTCAGTTGTGTCTTCCGTTGATGTTGACCTTGGATGTCACGCTAGCTTCTGTTTGCGAATCAAACCAATAGCTTTGAACTTTCTGCCCACGATCGCATCACACTTTTCTTCCGACACTGATTTAGGTCATGTAATTCAAACTCACGCCGATATATACGCCGAACAATAGCCCACGAACTGCCATTTTTGAAATAACGTTTAACACAGAATGCACGTTACGCTCCGGTGAAGCGATCCATCACGACTGAATTTCCGAAAACCGAGCTACTCAACATCACCATCCGCACAGCCCCTTTTTAAGGATTAAACGCAACGCAGGACCACCCTGTATGGGAAAAATAAGTGAGCTAGCAAGAGTAGTTTATGAATCTTTTACATTGGGTTCTGTAGGATTTCTAAATAAGTTTTGATTCTTATTGATAATTGTTCTAGATTTCTAATTTTAACTATGCTAAAGTGCAGAGGACCAGAGCCTCCCAAAAACCGCCTCGGTCCATCAGTTGACTTTGAATAAAAATATCTGTTAAATACATAAAACTACAACTACTGGCATTTGGATTTTTAATAATTTTTTAGTAAATGGAAATATCTTATCTATGATTATCTCACGATCGGCTTCAAAGCAAAAAATCCCTCAAGTATAGTAGTAAACTAAGTTTTAATTCTTATTGATAATAGTTCTAGATTTCTATTTTGACTATACAAAGTGCAGAAGAATAGAGCCTCCCAAAAACCCTTAGTCTATCAGTAAGATATGAATTAGAATGAAAATATTTGTTAAAAATACATAATAACTACGACTGCTAAGCATTTTAATTTTAGTATAAAGACATTACTTTTAACAAATAAATTTGTCTATAGACATAGCGTTTAAACATGGCGGCACAAAATGTTTAGTTAGCTTTAAGTATAGTCCACTATGATCGCATATAAAATGCTTTTGTCCTTATCCTTTAATTTAATCTGAACTCTATAACGTTCCCTTTATGATGCCATAAACTTAACGGAATAATTAAACAACATCATACGTTCAGATAAAGTAGTCGTTAAGACTTACAGTACATTTAAGCGTAGATTTGAGTTAAGTCTTTTAATGAAATGTGGTAGCGACATTGGTTGAGCTGTACAGAATTTCATGTAACCAACTTTAAAAACAGCAGAACAATAATGGTCTTAGCTCATCGCCAAACTAGAATAATAAAATATAATATACTTGATAAATACAACGAGTAAAATATTGTGACGGATTTTTTTAAGTCGAAAGTCTATCACTGGGCTTCTTATATATTGCCATTGTTATTGTATAAAACTTTTATTCCTTTAGCTATTACATAAGACGTATAGGTAGTAGATAAAATGATTCGCCTGTATTTAAGAACTTAAAAACAGTAAAGATAAAAAAAGCTGCAATGCATTTGTGATTTACTTAAGTTTTGTAAAACAACGTATGCCCGGACTAATATACCGTTATCATCGTCATCATCATCATATCAATCATTTAGAGTCTATTGCTGAACATATGTCTCCTTAGAAAGTTGCTGTAACAAAAATAATTAGGAAACAGGTTACATCATATAAAAGCAATACACATTAATATTTAAAAAAATCGAAAATTGGATGTAAGTAATAATTAATATATATATTTAGGCGTAAATGAAACGATAAAATCAGGTAAAATTCTCCCATTTCCTACATCTTTAAATTTACTACCATCAAAGCTGAGAAGTAACTCACTCAGTGTGTAACTTAAACTTTAATTGAAATATAATTTTTAATAATCCTCTTAAAATTTGGATTCTTACGATATTTTGTTGGGAAAAAAGAAGGAAAAAATAATTTAATAAATTTATAGACATTTTTTTGTAATTATTACTTTCATTTAATTAATTAAATTAAAAATTTGAGATACTTAATTTTAGAAATTTTATAGAAGCAACAGGTGCTTAAGCCTATTTACACCGTTTACCCAACTTATAAAACTATCCACTTTGGTCACCATTTTACCTTTTTTTGGCAAAGACGGGTTTTGGCGGACTCGCACTGACTAAAACCACCACGTTGTTCCTACTTGGCGCCTTAGAGATGGTGTCACAGGCACGCTTGGCAGTCTTCTGCGACCCCACCAGCGCTAGCCGCCGGAGCAGCTCCGTCTCGGCCTTGCGCCATCTTGCGTTGGTTCAGACGTGCGCAGAGGAGGCCCTCTGGGCCGTCTGAACCAACGCGCCTCTTCTCGGCCCTGTGTTCAAGTAACAGACTCGGGAGGAGTCTGTTACTCAGGGGCCATGAGAGCCAGGAGTTCCTAACCCACGCAGGGACGAGACTCCCAGCCCCCAGTGGCGGCCCGGATATTAAGCTTCGCCGCTAGCTCTATAGTAGCCGCTGAAGGAGGAGAGATCGACGACACCATGCTTAATGTCCCCTCCTCCTACGGTCCCTCCACACCTCATCAGCGGTGGGGCCCGGTGAGTCGCGGAGGATAGCAAAAGCGGCCTACGATCTACCGATTCTCCTCTTCCCCCACGACTCCTCCTTGGTTGCGAGGGACAGAAAGGGCGGCACACCTACTTTCTGCAACCCGTCCCTCGCACCCTCCAAAGGTGCATCGAAAGCGGGCTTCTGCAGCCCGCTTGGAGCAGCCTCCTCCACAGCCAGCCTTACAGGCCAGCCAGGTTCCTCTTAGCTTCCCCGCGGCTGACGCAAGTACTGAGCCCCACTACTACGACAAAGCGAGAACCTGTTCGGGGGGACACCATTTTACCTAGGATGAGGACCTTTGCTTTCTTTAAGTTTATTTACGCGATAACTTTAAATATTTAATCTTCTTCTTAAAAACTTTTGTAATTTATACCACATCGGACACTTTCCAGGGTCTGCCCGTGAACTTGAAGAGATTTGAAACATCGTCAATTGAATGAAAAGAACAAACAAATTAATTTTACACATAGAATACTGTCAATTTACGAAAAGAAATCCAATAAATGCAGGTAACCGCCGCTGTTTCTTATGTATATCTAATCATCACTATTATCATTCTTCGCGGAGTCGAGTTTACGTATAATACGTACGAATAACTAATTCGTTTCCAATCCAATTTCAATCCCGCACAAGCTATTTAAATTTTTCACTTAATGGACTCGTCTAAACTGAAAGCCCGCGATAGCTTACGTATATTTTTTTTTTTTTAATATATTTATACGTGTTTTCCCCTAACGTAGTTAATCAGGGTCCTTATGAGCTCTTTTTGTTCTTTATCTGTACGTGTTCTTTTGTACATTTATCTTTTTATTTTATTTACATATTATAGTTGTACTGTTTGTTACAATCTTATTTTTGTTACTTATTTTCGATTTTTTCTTTGCTTTTCTTTGTTACAATTTTTATTTACATTTTTTTTTTTTTTTTTGTTACACATTCTCAAGGGTCTCTCTTTACAATTATTTTTATTTCCTATTCTATGTTTTACAATACTATTTTACATTATTATCTTATGTCTATGCTTCTATTCTAGTCTAACCTATTACACTTAAATGCTATGATATGGTTACAACATATTTTTACGATATGTGTTCCAAATCCTTAATCTCTATTCTTATCATTTACACTTTGCATGATCTTTGTGCTAAATTTAATGAAGGCTTGACTAATTTTCTTATTTTTTATAATGTTTGCCAAATTTGATGCGGTAATTTTAATTTTGATTTCGAGTTCCAGCTCTACTCTGTCCCTACCGTATGCCGGACACTCAGTTATTATGTGCACTAGGCTCTGCATGGGGTCTCCGCATCGCAATCGCACGCCGGGCTATCCCGGCATTTGAAGCGGTGCGGTCACCGCAAGCCTCCGTGCCTGTCAAAATCTGCACGAGCAGTGGGCCCAGATCCAGTCCCCTGACTGTGTGGTACGCGTCGACAGCATCGGGGAAGAAGAGCTTGGTGGTCGAGGCAGTTGGCTCCGATTTATAGCGCCGGTTCCACTCGTCAATGGACTCTTGCCGAAGAATCCTCTTGACGAATGAAACCGGGCACCTGTCATAGTCCGGTCGCCTTTTAATTCGCGTGGCGGCCTCTTTCGCTAAGAGGTCCGCCCTTTCATTACCCTCCACACCCGCATGAGCTTTAACCCAGTAGAGGTCAGGGAGCCGCCCGATTTTCAGTTTGGCGATATCCTCCCTTGCCTCCACTGCCATCGGGTGTAGAGAGTCACTCCTACTGAGCGTCTCAAGGGCGGACCTTGAGTCGCTATAAATCTTGCAGCCCCGTGCGGAGTAATCGAGTGCCACCCCTATGGCCCTGCGGAGAGCCAGAAGCTCCGCCTGGTAAACGGTGCAGAAATCTCCCAACTTTAATTTTTTGTTTCTAACTTCTGCAGCACCATCCCAAATGGATAGTGCCGCTCCAACTTTATTTTCTATTTTGCTCCCGTCTGTAAATATCTTAATGGCGGGAGCATGTTGGGAAATCTCTGCACCGTCGTCCAGACAGACGAACTCCGGCCCTACCAATTCAGCCGGGTGTGGCAGCTCGGTATAGGGCGTTGGACTCTCAAGCCCCCGGTCTCCTATCACTCGCTGAGAACGGCCTCTCTTTATCTCGTAAAGAGTGGCCGCTTCCCGGATCCTAAGATCCAGGGGAAGAATCCCAGCGAGCAAAAGGGCCGAGTTTAGCGAGACTGTCCTGTACGCCCTAATGATCTTCCGCACGAAGCCGCGTTGAATCGCGTTTAGTTGCCGCCGCGCCTGAACCTTCCGGTCGATGAGGCCCAGGCGCTTGCTGCGTACCAAGACGACCGGCTCTATGACTGCTGTATATATCGTCCTGGTGACCTCCGGACTCAGGCCCCAGTGGATCTTGGCGGCTCTAGCCAGTTGTTTGTATATACCCTGGACCTTACAACAGACGTTTTTGAGATGACTATTAAACGTCAATTTGTTATCTATTGTAAGGCCCAGGATCTTTATTTCTTTTACAAGTTCGATGTCCTCCTCGCCCATGCGCAGAACCGGGGTGTCATATTTTAATTTGCGTGTTAAGAGCATTGCCTTGGTCTTGTGTGGCGCGAATCTTAATTTGTTTCTTTTCCCCCAGTTCTGCACCTGGGCGAGGGCCACGTTTGCCCTGCCTTGTACATCCACCGCCCGATCTCCGGAGAACACCAGAACGACATCGTCCGCAAATGCCTGTACAAAAACGCCTCTTCCATCAAGCTCTACCAGAAGGGGGTTGAGCAGCAGATTCCAGAAAGTAGGGCACCGATTGACCTCTGTACGCACCCTTGCTCGTAGTCCTGACCACTCTTCTCCGGCAAACCTGACGCGCACTTTTCTATCTTGAAGATAGCTATCTACAGTCGCCTCAGGTTTACCGGGCATTTAAGTCTCCGCCAGCCTGCATCTTATTGCCGGCCACCAAGCGTTGTCGAAGGCGCCTCTATGTCTAGCGATATCATGACAGTCAGCCTTCTCGGCCAACTGACTCCTGACATGTTTCACCAGATCATAGAGGGCGTCCTCGTCGACCTTTGTGGCATAAAAGCCTTGCCTTATGCTGGTGGCCGGCTACGACGTACCACTTGATACGCCGTATGAGGATCTTCTCAAAGATCTTCCCAGGACTGGCAGGAGACCGATGGGTCGATAGGACTTGGGGTGCGTATAGTCTTCCTTTCCCGGCTTTCAAAAACATCACCGTCGCCTCTTTCCACTTCGAGGAAGTGTGCGAGGCGAAGGCATGCGTTTGCGATTGCCAGGAAGAGTTCAGTGGACAGGGTGATTGCGGCCTAGCTTACGTATATGTCCCTGTTTAATTTTGAATACAAATTTCCTTTGTACGTAATGCGAATACGAAGTGAGATTTAACTTTAAATTTAAAAGGGTTAAACAGAGCTTCGTAAATAAAGTTAATTGTAAGGCATTTGGAATATTGTTTTGTTTAATTAAAATAATGCTTTCGTTTATTGTTATAGTATTTGAAAATGACAAATACATTTGATTAAATAATCTTGCAAATATTTTTGATTACCTACGATATAAATAACTGCCATTAACTTTTAATTCTGCATTCATAACATGAAAGTCAGTAGGTTGTTCCTTAAATATCTTTTTCCTGATAACTTTTCACTTTATCATGATAACTTTTTCACTGGTTATTGTAAAATTACTTTTAAAGTCATCGAGTTATAGTTTCGGCTATAGATTGCCATTATATTAAACAAAAAAGAGTGTTTTTTTTCTACCTCGCAACAATTTTAACATCACTCGCACAAAGCCGATACCTATGCTACTGGAATTCAAATTGACCCGTGAAAACGATTGCGAAATATTCACACGCACGTCCATTCACCAAGCTCCAATCACTGCGAATATGAAACTTAACAATAAAAGAAACATACCTCTTAATAAAACGCGCCTACTATTTTCTTTTTTTCTGTTGCCACTCAATGGAACGGTTACGGTTATATCCAATGTTTGTTTTGTTTAATAAAAAATTAGTGAAGTAGTATTTAACTGTGAGATAAATTCTTATGCCATTTTGGAGTGTCAGTGAAATTTTAACAGAAAAAAATTGACCGACTTCAATATTATATATTTAACCATTTAGCGCAATATTAGCAGATAACAACGTGCTCTTTCCTAGAAACTGCCCCGCGATTTCTGCCACCACATTTGAAATATCTGATATCTTTTGTCTCTAAAACCACAAAAGTGGTTATCGTGGATTATTCTGAACGCTAAAGCTATTTATGGAATTTATATTACAAATATTCATGCGGAGAAATTATATAACGACCACAAATTATATTTAACGGTTTGGCTAGGGATTTAAAAAAATCCTTAAAATTTTACGCACAAATAATATAAAAAATAAATCAAATTATTTGTAGAAAATATCTGTCAAGCTTATTAACTTTTTCTTGTTGTAATTGCTGCTAGCAGTGAGTTGAAAAGATATTTCGAACCAATTGAACCAAGTTCGTATGATTTTACTACGACTTACAAGTATCAGTTACCTCCTTTATATGCTTTGTTAGTAATTTGAGTAAAATAATAATCATCTGACCTTTATTTTTATTGCCAACGAAGGAGCAAGGATGTGTTAGAATTACTACAAACCCTTATTTTTGTCATCCGAAGTTCTCTGCTCACCTAATTGTCTGAGAAGTAAGATGATCCATGCGTCGGATGGGCATGTAAAGTCGGTCCACCCACCAACCCGCATTAGATCAGCGTGGTGGGATACGGTCCAAAAACCCCTAATGGATAGGGAGTGCATTAGGGAGGCCTATATCCAGCAGTGGACTATAGTTATTTATTTATTATATATATATAGTGGCAATAGTTATTTATTTATTTATTTATTAACACTTTATGTACACAAATAACAGGTACAAAGGCGGACTTAATGCCGAAGGCATTGTCTCCCAGTCAACCTTTGGATGGTTAAGAGAACCAAAAGGTAGGCGTCCAATTTTGCAAAACTTATAGACATTTACACATTAGTAATTAAACCAGGATAATAAAAATTAATAAGACATATTCTTCAGAAACATATATCAAGCTAAACACATATACATACAAACAAATAAACATATGTACTCATAAAGTAATATATATCAATAGTTACATACACTACACATTTACTTATAAGTATTGAAAATTGGTGTTTTGTCAGCCTAAATATTTTTGAACAGGTTTTCTAGCGTTTAAACTCAGTCCGTTTTAGCCATCCTGATTTTGAGAGAATCGATTGTATTGAAAAAGAAGAATACGTCAAGTCAGAACGTTGAAGGAAATAATGAAGACGACGATTATGCGTTGAACGAAGAATTGTGAAGATATGTAGAAAGGAGTAAAAGGGGAATCTAGAAAAGAAAAAAGAGTTGTAAGTGCTCTTAAAGGGCGTCTTTGGCGAATTGGTAACCATCAATGATCTGAATGAATGAGTTTCTGATTCTAGAAAAGAGAAAAGGAAGTGTTTATCAGTAAAATATTTAATGCAATATGTCTAAGTCATAAGATTAAAAGTTCAGGTAGCATTTATATATTATAAATTTACATTACAGTATCTTAAGCATATATTTACTAAAGTGGCTTTATTATTATTTATATTCTTCAAATATTTTAACCACAAGTTTTCTAATCAGATACAAACATATCCCAATTCCCTGATATTTTACTTAATTTACTAAGCAAACACTGTTTAACCCTTTCACATTTAAAGTCTCTTCGTATTCGCACTACGTACACAAGCAATTTGTATTCAAAATTAATCAGGGATATATACGTAAGCTATCACGGGATTTCACTTTAGACGGGTCCATTAAGTAGAAAATTTAAATAGCTTTTGTGAGATTGAATTGGGATAAAAAATAACACAAATACGTACAACCATGTACGTAGAACTTGTGTCAGTGAAGTATTACAATTGTAATTTATCTACACATATTCAAAATCTTTTCGTAAATTAACATAATAATTCATTTTTATTATTACACGCCACAACAAGACAAAAATATCTAGTTTGCTCAGTCACACAAAGTTTAAATCCTTTAAACCTGAACACAGTTCTTATCGCGTTCATTTAAATTTTACAAACCTTTTGCAGCAGCAAGAATTTCGAAATCTGGTGATAGCTCGAATGAACTACAAAATTTAGACTCGATCTATGATACGACCTACTTTATAAGTAGAGATTAAAGCCACAAGTCTCGAATTTTAAGATATCGGCTATTAAACAAAACGGGAGTCGATTTACACTACCGGTGTGCGGCAAAACGCTTTGACACAAAAGTAGTAACCGCGGTGGTATTTATCATCCTTTGTAAAAAAATGTCCCACCGCCTTTAATATGTATGAAGACCAATAAGGTATAAAAATCCACTGGATTTCTAGGAATAAAAATGATGCGTAACAATTTGCAGGTTGTGCAGAAGTTCGTATAATAATATCGCAAATCAGTGACGACGTTGATTGAAATCAGGAAGTTATGGGGAGAGCATAAATGTCGAAAAATGTAGCAAAAAGATTGGAGCGACTATGGCTGAACAGGGATATTAGCCGCTACACTTTTCTATCTTTTCATATGCTTTTGAAACCTGGACATTAAAAGCGATGGTAAGATCGAGGATTGACGCGTTTGAAATGTGGTGTTAGCGCAGAACGCTGTGAACATCCTGAACAGAAGGTCGCAGAAACGAGTCAATCCTCAATAACAACAAACCCTTTTTACAAAATAAATAAAAAAATAATTAACGCGAAATATCCGTAATTGGATGGATTGAGTCGTAATTAATCGTACATGGAATTCTTCGCATAAATACTTTGACATTTCTCGCAATGTTCTTGCATTCACGCATCATTTGAGTTAAGATCATATTTTCTTCTTATGTCACCTCGTACCAATATTTTCTTACAAGACATTACAAAAGGAGTTATTTTAGGTTTACATTATATATTTTTACATTTCATCGTGCGTGTGCATCGTTGTAAAATAATTTATTTTAAAAGTTTATTTATATTCTGTTTACGTCAACAATGTAGTAACATTGTATGAACAAAATAATGATGAGCAGTTCGTTTTCTTTTTCAATCATTGGCCTTTTTAAATCCCATACTCACAACTTTCAGGTAAAAAATAAACATTAAAAAATTAAAGAGCAATGATTGTCTATTGATTGTGTACATTTACAATTAAATTTTTTGTCTAACGTACGTCAAAAAGTAACAAAATGTATGTTTGTTTCCTAAACATGAATGTCAATCCCATAGTCATTTGAATAAAACTACAATGAAAGATTTTAAAAATTTTACTATTACGAAGATAATATTACGAAAAAGTAAGATCACGTTCTAAAATATACCATAAAGTTGGCGAGGCTTAAGCGACTATTACTTCTATGGAAAATCTAAATATTTTAAATATTTAAACTTTCCCGTTTTATTAAAAAGTGAAGGTTATTATTGCAAATATATTTAAAATGTTCTTATTATCATAAATTTTTTCTCAACAATATATCGAATGAATCCAAGTTTAAAGGCGATAACTATGGAATTACTAATTATATTTCAATTAACAATGACAATAATTATTTACTATGCAATGCAAATATATTAAATTTATGTTACACACTGAGTGAGTTACTCCTCTGTTTTGATGGTAGTAAATTTAAAGTTGTATGAAATAAGTGAAGATTACCTGTTTTTTATCATTTCATTTACGCTTAAATGTATTTTTTTCCTTAAAAATACTTTTATTCCTCGAGCCGTTAATAAGCGTAAAAATAAACGCCTCAGCTTTCATCGCCTAACGACATTTCTTAAATTATAGATAACTTTGTGACGACGAATAAAGTAAAATATACTGAAACCCATTCCTTTTGTTACGAAAAGTCGCGAATCAAGTAAGCTTTTTTATAAATAATAATTATTAATTACCACCAATTTTTAATTTTTTTCTTAATGATGTGTATTGCTTTTAAATGTTGTAACTACCCTTTTCCTAATTATTTTATTTTTGTTACATCAACTTTCACACATATCATTCAAAAACTGTAATTCTTGATGTAAACGTGATAACTTAAATTTTACGCTTAAACGTACCGTAAAACTAAACAATACCGTTATCTGAATGTATGATGTTGTTTAATTATTCCGTAAAGTTTAATGGCGTCACTAAGCGAACGTAATGGAGTTAAGATTGAATAAAACGACGAGGACAAAAGCGTTCTATATGCGTTCGTAGTAGACTATACTTAAAGCTAACTAGACCTTTTGTGCCGCGATGTGTAAACGCTATGTCTAGAGACAAATTTATTCGTTAAAAGTAATGTCTATATACTATAAAATTATTTAAAATTAAAATGCTAGCGTAGTTATTATGTATTTTTAACAAATATTTTCTTTCTAATTCATTCATATCTTACTGATAGACTAAGCCGGTTTTTTGGGAGGCTCTATTCTTCTGCACTTTTGTATAGTCAAAAATAGCAATCTAGAACTATTATCAATAAGAATTAAAACTTAGTTTACTACTATACTTGAGGGATTTTTTTGCTTTGAAGCCGATCGTGAGATAATCATAGCCAAGATAATCGTGCGACGTAGTTTCAACAGGATGGCGCGACATGCCATACTTCTAATGCCTCTTTGGCGGTCGTGAACGAGATGTTCCCTTGGAAACTGATATCGCACCGAGGATCTAACTCCACCGGATTTTTTACAGAGATGTCTAAAAAGTCGAGCCCTCTTTTATAACCTAGCAGCAATCATTAATCAGTTGAAGACCAATATCATAGAAGAAGCAGATAGCAGCCATTCCTCGAGCAATGTGCCTGCGAGTTTTTACTAATTGTAGGTTCAGATTTGATAAAAGTTTGAAGCTCGATGGTACACATCTGGATGATGTTCTTTTTAAGAAATGAATTTAGCAGATGTCTATTTTATTTCACATAAAAATTATATATTAAGATATACTTATATCGAAAGTAAAATTGAGCATCAGCCGTTTGGTATTGGCGTAATCAATCTCTGTACACGAGGTTTTAACATAAAATAACATTTACTTACTCTTAGAAACAAATATAAGGATCGTTAGATAATCTGTTTCAGATTATAACGTGCACTATAAAGCCAATGAGTTAATTCTTAAAGGATAATGAAAGGGTTGGAAGTTTATACCGGGAGTCGATAACCACCGATTTATATAAAATTTTATAAGTTTCGGGAAATAAACGTATTGACATCACACAACGCGGCGATTAATAAAAAAAATTCTCAAAAAAGGACATTTTTAGCTAGGTTATAGAAGGACTTAAAGAATTTCTACAAAACCTTGTTTTATTGACGCAAAGAGGCAAGCAATACGTTTACCTGGTCGTAAGTAGGGTGCATTTCCTATGGCCAGGCTGTAGAAAATACAGCATAATACACCACAAATCACTCGCAGCTTTAAGACGTGTTACATTATGTTACTCTTTATACTGAAACATATTATTACTTTCATGTTACTGATTTGTTTATGATGCAGATATCTCAGAGGATTATTACGAATCTAGGTGATAGTAGATTCTATCTTAAATTATACCGTAATTTGTTTATTTGCTGCTAAATTTATTCACTACTCGACCAGTCAGTACACATGTCATATGTTATTACATATTTCAATATGTGCTGTAGTATTTGAGTTTATCGCGAACAGACCGACATACAAACAGGCGAGGACTTTGTTTCATAATATTTATAGATAATAGAAAAATATATCACGTATTAGAAAAAATTGGACGACACTATAAAATTATATAATTATAGATTTTTATTCATCGTATTAATCAAAGTATGTTTGTCCTAAAATAAGCCAGTATAGGTTCAATATATTGGATCAAGCAAGACCCTTTTGTTCGGACATAAATCAGAGTTTAAGGGTCGCTGAGGCCTACTTCACTTATATTTAATATTAAGGATGAAAACAGTTTTATCCATTTATCGGATAAAGCTTGTCAGAGTAGTATATGTAGAATGTACCATAAATATAGATAATATCTAGGCTCACTTAATATTGAGGTTTACTGCAACTACGGAGTTAATATACTAAAGACTCATTAAAAATCCCTCCAGTTATCAACTAATTTATTTAATTTATTCATTGTTTACATTATTGCATTAATTAGAATTACATTTAGATTGTAAAAGTAGATGAATATTAAACTTATTATCTTAAATGTATGTTTTTGTAACGATTTACAATTTTAACAGCATTCTATTGGGCTCTAATATTTCTCGTGAAAACTGAAGCACCTCTTTAGTTACGCATTTCTATAATTTTTACAATTGTTTTGCATTGTAATTTTTGGAACGTTACAATGGTAGGTCCCCTTTTTACAGGAGACCGTCTGGGTGGGTACCACCGCGGTGTCTGTTTCTACCGCAAAGCAGTAGTGTGAAAACACTGCTGTGTTCCGGTTTGAAGCGCACCGTAGCCAGCGTATTTACTGGGTAAACGAGACTTAACATCCTATGTCTCACGGAAGGCAGCGCGTTGGTACGTTGATACCTGTATTGGCAATGTCTATGGGCGTCGGTGACCACTTTTTATCAGGTGGCCCTGACTGCTCGTCTGCCTGCGTATGCAAAAAAAAATATTGACCAAATATATTATATATGAAAAATATTTATATATTAAATCTTTAAAATTAATTAGTTGTACCATTACTCGAGTCGCACAACCACGTAATTACTTTTTAGGCCATTCGTAAATCACGATGTTGTCGCATTTAAGAAGCATAATTCGAATTATGCTTATGAATTAGGATTCCCATAAATACTTTACCTACAACTTTGTCTATTTTATGATAGAATTGTTTTAATCGTTCGCCTAATTATCATTTATCTTTACAAATCGCCAACCGACTTGGCTTAAATGAAAGATGAACTTTGTTAACACACGCATAGGCATGTAAAAAGTCGGTTCCGATTGTCAGAGCATCTTTAATAAATAAACCAGAGAGTCCAAAACCTGTTATTTTGGTAAGTTTGGATGGATCAGAAGCCAACTGTGGTTAACAAATATTTTTGCCTAAATATTATATCACAACCCTTTGATGTTCTGAGGAGAGTAGGGAGAAAATTAGAACATTTAAGTCGCTGTTTTGCATTTCCATTCGGCTGGTCGTATGAGCTAATAAGGTTCTAGAATGAAGGCAACGTTTAGGTAAACGGAGTGTTGGTCGACTCCAGACCAGGTGGGATGGCGATATCCGGACAGTAGCCGGTTTAAATTGGCAGCAAGGAGCAGGGGATCAGCCGTCTTGGCGTTTATTGAAAAAGGCCTATGCCCGGCAGTGAACTAACAGGGGCTGATTATGATGAAGATGATTGCCTGTTTGCATGCATGTATACCAATGATTAAATAGAAATCCTTTCACTCCGCTACCCTAAGAAGGGCAGCATAAAACTTTTCTTCATTACAAATTTCTTAAAAAAATAATACTTAGAAAACGTATTAAATTAATATAACGCTACATATCTTACACGATGTAAAAGCATAACTACGCTATGTTAAACATACACCTACATATTTTTAAATTTCTATATTTCTAACTTATACCCGATTGCTTTATAAAGTAACATACAAATGTAAATAAAATCAAAAATGTAATAAATAAGCCCGGATATACGATCAAAATACCAAATATCCACTACTGGATTTCCGCCAAATCCGCAAAGCCATTATGCTAAGACTGGAATGCAGTCTTGTTGACAAAGGCTGTGAATATAGTATCTTCCTAAACTTTATAAAGCAATTTATATTACCTAGCAAGATTACGTTTTTTTATATCAGTAACTTTTTCTTTGGGCTTTATGCCAAGATGCTGACCCTTTTTTGAGTTATGATAGAGGCATTTGTGTAATTACGCCGACCTCAGGTGTTTTTCCACAAAATTGTAAGAAAAAGTGTTTTGTTATGGATGAAATAAGCCAAAATATTTTATTTTCTAAACATTTTTATATATTAACTAACTTTAAAACTTTTGATTTCTTAATGTTTGTTTATATTCTAATACTTTAAAGATTTAAGAAAAATTTGCTTAAAACTATTTAAATTAAAGAAATTTTTATTAAGATCAACTGCGTAGTACTTATAACTATTAAATAACTTAACAACTATATTAAGAAAAATATATTTAATTTATTTTAATTAACTATATTTGTCAGTATATATGTATAGTTAATAAGATAAAAGCCTTATTGCATAAACCAATGTTTATGCAACGAAAAAACAAGACAAAAATGTTTGTAGATCATAACTTTTCAAATTGTTTCGGAAACCGGGCACAAGCTTGTCGTATCATTAACTAGTTGTTATTACACAAACACCTATCTGTGATCTGTATCATATTTCCTTCTAATATTGATATTAACTTTAGCTTCATATCATCATGTATGAAATTTTAAAGTAGTACATTTATTATTCTACTATTTATTAAAAAAAATATAGAACTATAGTGTAGTAATAATAATTAGTTAGTAATAGTAATAATAATAAGTTTGTAGGAGAGAATATCTAGTGCAGGACACAATAGCTATTACGCTATTGTTGTTGCCTTACATCATAAGACAACCGCTCTTATTCGACTTTAATGGAATTCCGATAACAAGTTATATTCTATCAAATACATGTGCTCGAAGTATGATAGTTAATTTAAAGTGATGTTTTGTATCGTGTGGTAACTGGTGAGTTATTTTGTAATTCAAAGAAATTTGTTCCTACACTTGAAACAACACCTAGGTGGTCAGCGTCTGCAAGACGATAACGAAGTCAAAACATTTGTGATACAGTGGATAGAGCAAGTCAGGCAGCAGAGTTCTATGAGGAGGATATTAAAAACTGGTTTTGTACTTACTTAAAAACATGCCTCGTGTTTGACTTAGAGCGGAAAGCTTTAGAATACATTCGGACATAAAATTCAGGTTAAAATCAGTAATTTTATCAGTGATCAGTTCGCTTAAAGTCATTAACAAAATATAAATAGCGAAATCTGAGTAATGCAAACTTCGCTATTTATATTTAATAAAAAGAATAAAATTATAATTAACTATATGGAATTATTAGTACAGTAAATAATTTATTAGTGATAAATAGGGATTTAAGTAAAACTTGCTTCGTAGTTTATGTTATATGATACAATAAACAACACATATGTTTAAAAATCTGCATTTAATATGTTATAAAAACTTAGGAAGCCATAAAGCAATAAGTCGGCCATATAGTTTATAAAATAAACAACCGTTGGAGACAAAAGGTTAAAGAGTAGCAGCCACATATTGACCATCGCAATGTGGGACGATCTCCCACGAGATGATGCGACGACCTGTGGATATGTGCAGGGAGTCCATGAATGCAAGTGCCAGACTTTAACAGCAACTGTAGCTTCTCGGAAAGTCTGTGTTAGATGAAGCTGTCCATTGACAAGAGTGTGAAGCGTAACACCAACGTTAAAAAAAAATTTACATCAGACAAATGAGAATAGTTAAAAAAAATAAAAACTACTTTCACTGGCAAGTTTTGTTTTGTGTTTAAAATTTAAAACCAATTAATTACTTATATTTGATGCATAATATTTTTGTTAGTGGGGTTGTTATTAGCGACTTTCTAATTGTATCAATTTACACAAGATAACTACTCTTAATCGTCTAAACATGATTATTATAAAAGTTTACTTATGAAAGTTAATAAGGTTTTCCCCCGAAATGATTGATAGTTACATAATTTTAATTCATTTTTTGACCCCGACTTAATGCAAAAAGTATTTAAGTGTTTCAGGACCAAAAAACGGTCTACGTGTTAATTGAGTTTTAAATATTTTAACTCCATATTGGTTTGTCGTATGAATTATTGATGTTGTCTTCTGTTTGGTATTATGAGTGTTCGTGCCTATTTCTATGTCTCCTAACACAGCCGCAACTTGGTTACGCAATAATCTTCCTTCCCTTTCTTACTATACCGTTCCTTTCGCCTGCCCTCCTTTTTTCCTTTCAATTTTTCCTCATCTCGCGATAAGAAGAGGGTATAAGGTGAATACTTCGTGACGCGGTCGGCGGCTAGCGCCGCCGCTGTCGACACTGCCTTCGGGAAGACTACGCAACGCATCATTTTTTAAAGTCACGCGACGCGAATGGCCAACGCTCCGTTGTAATAGTCTTAAGTTTACCGTGAACCACAACCGCATCACCGAAGACGCCTGCAGCTGTGCCGCCATCAGACGAGGTATTTATCCATCCTATTATCACATTTCCAATCCAGCTTCATAACCACGTTGTCCGAGCCGGATTACGCAAATGGTCCTTCGAACCGCATCCTCGCTTCTGGTCCTTAAATAGGATCTACCATATCGCCGTCACTCGAGCTAGTCTAATCAAATTGGCCGACGAAACTTGAGTGACCACGCGTCCGCGCAACCAATGAGGTTCAAAACTTTTTACTACAATGCGTTGAGCAATATTGAAACCTAATTAAGAACATGCATATTTATATAATTAAATTTATAGAAAAGTAAAGTATAATTTAAGTAAATTTCTATAAACTAGCAGATTTAAAACAGGAAAAATTATTTTTACTTCGGATAATCCTCTTCAAATCACAGCGAGCATTAATTACTTAGGATTATGAATCTAAAGGTTTTTTGCCCCATTAACGTGGCGTTTAAAATTACTAAAAACATTTCAACGTTATTTAACAGCAAAGTTCCGTATTTTTAAATAAATTTAACCAAACAAAAGTGAAACCTTTTAGACTTTTATTACAACAGTTTTTTAAATATTTTTTCTAACTTTTAGTGAAGATTAGATATTCGTCTTTGACACAATTCACATAAAAGTATATATTAGTGACAATGCATTTTTTCAGATTAATTATTTAAATACTTCGAAAATAAGTTTAGGCTGTATTAGTTTAAACGTGATATAAATTGCACTGTAAAACAAGTTTTATAATTACATCATCCTAGAATACTACCAACTGTCTATCAAAGTAAGTTTAAACTAGCGTCAACTCTAAACCGCAACCTTGGTTATGCAGGGGCTAAAATTTTAACAGTGATCTTTAATATACCTACTTATATGATAGCGGTAGAAGTGTGTGTTTAAAATTTGTTGAATCCCCGCAGGATTCGAACCCACGACGTCCGGTTTCTAAAGCACACGCCCATAGCTCGCATAAAAAGTCAGCGGCATCATATTTATTAATGCAATGATCTAAATTATCTGGCAGTTTACACATCAGTTATTGTAAATCATCATCATCATCTTCATAAGCCTGTGATAGTTCACCGCTGGACAAAGGCCTCCCCTAATACACCCCTACTCTTTAGGGGGTTTTGGACCGTATCGCACCACGCTGGTCCAATGCGGGTTGGTGGGTGGACCGCCTTTTTACATGCCCGTCCGACGCATGGATCATCTTACTTTTCGGACAATTGGGTGATCGGCCCAAATTGTCCTAGCCAATTAGGAAACAACAATGAAAATTTGTTGAGTCCCCGCAGGATTCAAACCCACGACCTCCGGTTTCTAAAGCAAACGCCTATACCACTAGGCTATGGAGGCAGTATATTTATTATGTTTGCCTTAATTTGACTATGGACATAAATAATATCAACTTCAGTATTAAGTTAAACATTTATTAGTTTGCTAAAAGTCTTATTTCTTGTAATTTTGCAAACTTAAAAAAAAATAATAAGTTGATTTACTTTAAAAATGAAATGAAATAGAACATTTTATCATAACTTTTATCTGACATACTATAAAGAATCAAATCT
This sequence comes from Lamproptera curius, assembly GCA_029286875.1. Lineage (NCBI taxonomy): Eukaryota > Metazoa > Arthropoda > Insecta > Lepidoptera > Papilionidae > Lamproptera > Lamproptera curius. Next base: position 626,200 of record JAGSMT010000171.1, on the reverse strand, counting down.
TAAAATATAATATTATGTATTAAGATAAACAGGAAGATCTACCGGCTTGTGGTTAGAAATATGAAACGCTTCAAAAGCAGCCTGCACTAAGCTGGTGTTATATTGGCTCACTTCCAGGGCACGTGACTGAGCCACTTACCCTGTCATACTAAATTGTTAAGCTCAGCAGAGAGGTGTTTCAATCGTTTATTTGTCTTGATGCTAGAGGAACAAATTTATGCATTTTGAACTGGTGAAAATTTTATCGTTTTTTTATCATAATTTCAAGGATTAAGTCATTGATCTGATTCGGTTATAAAACTGAAAATTTCCGGTACTGTTATGGAATTCCCGAATTCGATTTTCTAATAAATATTCTAATAAATTTGTAATGTATTATTTAATAGTTTATTGAACCCAAAATGCCAAAAGTTTTTATTACCATAAATATAAACAAACATAGTATTTTAAATTCATCAGAACTATTCAGGATCCGCTAATGTCACCATGATACATTGACAACATTGAATGCCATAATTATCATGCCATCTTAATTAATTCAGTTCAAGGCAAATTCTCCATATGATGCCTCCAGTTACGCGGAACCGTGAAACTAACTGCAAAAATTCACACGCAGTTTTGTTTTGCCGATCGTTAATCTTGGCTAGTGGAAAATTTAAATTTCATATCTTTTAGTTGAACACTTACAGTGTTAAACTTTAAGTGTTGTTAACTTTTTCGTATAATGATAATGTTTAGATGGTATTTGATTTTTTGACGTAACAGTAAACCCGCAATTTTCATCACTTAAAAACAATATTGTGGGCACCTAATTTTTTCGCCTCTTAAATATATTGTTGTCAATATAATAAAGTAACGAATATAGGCATATAGCGTTAGTTAAAAAATGCATTCCCTGTATTAGATCCCTTTTATAATAGCAATATATATGTATGCCCTAAAAAATATTTTTAACTGAAAAAACAGAAAAACACCATTACTATTAAAACTTGTACATCGTAATTACCACAAAAAGCAAAATAAGCAAGTTCCTTGGAATAATCTGCTTTGTCGTACCTAAATCAAAGCCTATTATATACGAAAAATTTTATAATTGTGTGTGTATTAAAAAGTTTGCAAAAATAGAGAGGCGTTTCTTATACAAACATACTCAAATTAAACATTCAGATCAGTATTATTTTTTAACTGACTTGGATTAAATAAGGTTGTGAATATTTATAACAATCTTTAGATTAGTAATAAGCAGGCAAAATGAACTAAATATACCTTAAAAACCATAAACTTCAAAAAATATGCTTTTACTTGACTTATTTGGTTTTGAACGTAAGCTACAAAAAGTAGCTTAAAACAAGGAATCTTAATTAATTACAATAAAATGTTCTTCTATGCAAAGGTTAAGTGAATTTAATTAACTTTAGATTAAGTAAGGCGTCCAGGATAACATATACATACACTAAATGATTGCAATTAATTACATATCAAATGTGCGTCGTTTTTTACGACAATAAAATCTGCTATGTATGTTAAGTCATTAAGTTATTGCTAATTCTGAATTACGCTTAAGGCATCATTCTTAGCGAGCAAAAAAAGTTGACTACACACTTCATTGTTTTATCCTTTTTTATATGGAAAATATAAAAGATGTTAAATTACGTCTTGAGTCAATAAAATGATAGGATAGATAAAATTCATGTTTTACTGAAAATCAAAATTTGGTATCTGTATTATTCAAAAAGTTTAAAGGTTTAGTGGGATAATATAAAACGAGCGATAATATTTGTTAATGCATTTTTTATTAATATCAATTGAATCGTAATATAAATGATATAATCTTTACCAGCAGTATCTGAGATAGGGCTTTACTACGCTATTAAGATTACTTGCTCACAAAATAATTTCGCCCTAACTGTGACAAGGAAACCGTTATAATTACAGGATTATCACAAATATAGATTATTTTGATATTTCCATAATTATGATAAAGGTGGAAGACTTAAAAATATCTTGAAGAAGCGGTAAGGAGTGATTAATCATAAATATCATCATATCATCGCTTTAACATCTCTCGGGAAGTTATTGCAAATCACGCATCATTTACTTTATGATCATATTAGAATACTTTGGTAGCAGGGTACAATATAGGAATATACAAGGAGATTTTCATTTACTATCATCATCATCATCATCATCAGTCAGTCAGTTTACTACTAGACATAGGCCTCCCCTGATGCACTTTTTATTTATAAAATAATAGAATAGAACAAGAAATAATTACAGAGATGGATATTACTTTACTATTTTTTACTAAAAACAAACACTGTATTATAATCGTTCAATTAGGGGGAAACTGAAACAAAAGTAAACAGTAGGCGCGAAATAGACACGTTCTATGAAGAGGTATGTTCTGTAAGTTTATGACTCGCCGTGATTGGAACATGGTAAATGGACGTGCGTGTGAATTTTTAGCAATCGTTTTCACGGGTCAATTTAAATTGCAACAGAATGGGTATCGGCTTTTTGCAAGTGATGTGAAAACTGTTGCGAGGTATACCAATAAAAGAAAGCCACCCTTTTTTTTATATAAAGGCAATCCGTAGCTCAAAACTATTACAGTTATGACTTTCTTTATTTTCCTTTTTGCTTTCTTTTGTTACTTACGAAAGCAGCCAATCATTCGGGCCAACTGAAGGAGTGAGGTCACTGACGCTCATGAATATCGGCCTACGTCCATAGGCATCGGTAACGCCAAGGGGATCACCAATAAGCTGCCGTGAGACATAGGATGTTACATCTCGTACATTGTTTCCTTTGCATAAAGCTAGTATGGTTGTTAGTCTATTCTTTTGCTAAAAGGTTTTCATTTGTCCAATGGTGGGGCTATGTACTCACGCCTGGTACCAGCCTCGTGGAAGCTTATAACGTAAAGAACATGACTTACAGATTTACTGGGTAAACAAGATTTAACATTCAATGTCTCACGGAAGGCAGCGCGTAGATAATACTACTAAAATGTTTTCATAATATAAAAATATTATACATTTTCGCATAACATCTTGAGATATGTCCAAGCACTTATGCGAGAGAATTCCATGTATGATTAACGACTCCTCAGCGCTTCATAAAGATATCTTGTAAGTAAATAACTTATACAAACATTATTTTATTTAATTATTTTAAGTACAAAATACATTAATAACTGTTTTCGGTCGTGACTACTTATCGCGTAATTTATAAAATAATTTTATAATATAAATCAATGAAATATAAAAATAAACTGAAAAAAAAACAGAAAAAGCGCTAATAACTTTCCTTGTTCTTAAACAAAGAAAGTTATTAGTATACAGTAGTTTTAATGTTTTGAATTAACTACGCCCATGTAATTAGTGATTAGATTTACTTAAGCCGAAATCCCCCAAATATAAAGAAAATTAAGTTAGTTTAAGCTAAGTTAAATTACCTATTTTTATCAAATTCCAGGCGTGGCATGTATTTAATATGCAATATCTGATATTTCTTGAATGGAAAAAAAATATGTCATTTGATACGAAGATTGAAGAGGTGTATAAGTCTATTCTAAAGGCAAAAAAATTTAATATTAATTTTATGATATTTTAAAAACCAAACACTGTATTTTGTAAATCTTTTGGAATAAAGTTTATCAAACTTTTTAGTTTAATTCACTCTATAAGCGTTCTACGAAAAAGTATGACTTTTAAGTTTTTTACTAGTCGTGGTTGTTGTTCGGTAACACGAAATTGCGTGAAGTTTTGCAATTGCTTTCAATCTTTCGTTTAATTTTTAACAGCTTAGGAGCCGTCATAGGGAGCGACGTGGAAATAGAGCAAATGCAAAAATCAAACGAAACCGTCCTTATTAAATAACTCAATAATTTATAAGTAAATCGTAGAGAAAACATAGTAATATGTAAACTTTTATGAATTATACAAAAAACTGATTTAAAGTATTTTTTTCTAATAATTTAAAACATTTGTAATTGATAATTTCTTAACATATAAATATTAAGTTATCGTATCCCAAGAACTAAAAGCTGATAAAATATGGAAACTTATAGCGCATTCGCCTTTCACTAAATTAATTAAGATGGCATGAATGAGACCGCAAGGTCCTTATGATAAGATTATCTTAATGACTATATTAGTTATCAATGTATCATTAGTACCAATAGGACCCTAAATGGTTCTTATTACGTTCAAATGTTACATTTAATCATTTTTTTTAAATGTTAATGCACATTTGACATCTGAAACATTGATTTTAATACCGGATTCAGATTCATGTTTTAGTTGAAATTTTAAAGCTATGGAGTGTCTCACTAGGGTTACTTTTACGTCACGTGGGCAGTTGTGTACGAGATTGGTGCGTGCGAAGTGTTTTAGAACTTTTAGCTGCTTCTATAGAGATAACCTTGGCATTTCAGACCATCTGGATCGAAATCGAGGATCCAGCTCATTGCCACCACCACAATCCTTGAATCTTTGACCATGCGCTACGAAGGTAAGCGAACTAAAAATAGTTTTTTGCGCTGGTGAAATAGATCCGACCATTTTTCAATGCCTTATAAGGATTCGTGCTTTAGCTGCACCCGTAGCCTAGTGAAATGGGTTGCACTCTAGAAACTGGAGGTCATTGGTTCGAATCCTGCGAAAGCTTAACAACTTTTGCCTGTTGTTTCCTAGTTAGCCAGGACAATGCGATGGCTCACCCAATTGCCTGTAAAGTAACATCGTATCAGTAACATCTCTGTTATCCATCCCATAGGTCTATGAGTCTCATCTGTTCTTTATATAGTTTCGCTGCCGTAGTGGAAATCAATTCAGCATTTATTTTTTAGAGAGATTATCCGTCTTAAGTTTATTGCGTCTGTGTTTATTTGTATTGTGGGCTGCGCCGCTTCAACGTTGCCCCATTGGGATTTGGGAAATTTTTTTATAGAAAAAAGTAGCTATGATTGCAGTTTGGAAGAAAAACTGCAATAAATCCATATTATCGTTTGAAATGTTACAAAAGTTCTTTTTTGAATAAAAAAGTGACAAATATAAAAGTAAATTTTTAAAGATGAAATAAATCAATTATATAAATATTTTATATAAAGCAATTATATAAATATTCTTTTTCTTCTAACAACAAGTTACTTAAACTTGTGGGACATCTCTCAAATTTTCATTAACGATTTGGTATGACAGCGTAAGAGGGTCGGTCACGTGCCATGAGAGTGAACCAATATAATTCCAGCTTAGTGCAGGCTTCTCTCAAAACGTTTCTACGGTCTTACAACAAAGTCCCAGATGATGTTCCTGTCAATCTTAGTACCTAATATTATAAATTGAGATTTTGATGTCAGGTATAATATGTCATCACGTTAATATGTCATCTTGATTAAAAATATATTAGACATTTTCGGCAACGTTTTGACAAAATATGAGCTTCTCTATATTTATACTATAAAGCGAAACTGTTTATTTGTTTACTTGGACGCGCTAATTTCAGGAAGTCCAAGTTGAAAGTCCATCATCCACATATTAGGCAAATTGAATTGCAGTCCGATCTGCTTTTATTGCGCCTGTCTCCGCATAATGGAAATTATGCATGTATATTAAATACACACAATTTCTACGAAGCCCACAGACCAAACTAAAAAGTTTAGTAACAGTTAAATTGATCACAGATTGAATGAAAAAAAATTATTGAAATGTTATCCGTCGCATTTCACTTACATAAAAAACCTTTATACAAACCTTTCATGATAAAATCACAGCTTAGGTTCAAAGCATCAATTAGGGAACTAAATAATTGTATTTAAATTTTGTTAAGCATATGTTTAAGTTTTTGCTTTTGTTATACCAAAAAAAAATTATTTGGTATTCGCGTATCAGGAGTTTTTGGCAGGTGGCATGTAGGAACCGGAAGAAATCCTTAAACGCATAATTTTTTAATTCTATCAGATTCATAAATATGTAGCAGTGTGTATAACACATATATACCGGTGGTAGGTCCCCTGTTTACAGGAGACCGTCTGGGTGAGATACCACCGCGGTGCCTATTTCTGCCGCGAAGCAGTAGTGGTGAAAACACTGCTGCGTTCCGGTTGAAGGCACCATGCCAGCGTATTTACTGGGTAAACAAGACTTAACACCCTATGTCTCACGGTAGGCAGCGTCGTCGGATACCACTGGTATTGTCAACGTCTATGGGTGTCGGTGACCACTTTCCATCAGGTGGCCCGACTGCTCGTCTGCCTGCGTATGCTATAAAAAAATATATATTTATGAATCTGAGAGAAAGGTTTTGCTCTTGTTGTTTCTTTCATTATCAAAAATGAGACAAAAAGTTAAATGAAACAATAAGTTGAGTAACGGAAGCAAAACTAAATTCTTATTTTATTGTATCCGACACTGTCTTGCCAAGACATAATCCACTAAGAGTATCTATCTTATGCTAGTATCCGTTATTGTTGCCTTTGTAGATTTAATAGAATTCTAATTACGGGTTCAGTGTTGTTTACTGCTTTAAAGTAGTAGTACTGCTATTTTGTACACCTGATCGCATAGTAATAATACGTCATAGCATGAGGTGTGAGGAAATACGGATAGCAATTTATTATTATATAGGATTTGGTGGCGTATTCTGCGTAAATAGCTCAGTATCATTTTGGATAACTCTGGACAGGTAAAATTGGCTTACCAATCTATATTGTGACACTACAGTAATTTTTATATATACAGAAACGGCAGAAAATTACGAGGGTCTTATTGTATAAGTAGTCCATAAGATATTGCATTTCAAATACCATACCATAACGATATCTTATCCTCGAAGATTTGTCAAAACCCTATACGTAGGTATCTGTCATTCTGAAAATGTGCAGTATTATTTTTTATAAAATTTGTCTACTATATAATAGATACAATAATATGGCAAAAAAAAAACATTAAGATCGGACTACAATGTTTATTGAGTAATATATAAAAGAATGACTATTTAGTTTTATATTAAATGGTAACTTATTTCAACAACTAAATAATTGTATTATAATTATGTTAAGCATAACTATAATCATAATATGAGAACGAGAAATATATTGTGCTAATTTCGGTAATTACAGGTTCTATTCAAATAAACTGTGCTTAAAACTATCAAGTCTTAAGCAATGGTAACGAAGCAACAATAAATAAGCTTGCTTTGTTAAATTGGTTCACTTTTAGTTAGAGTTTTGCTAAAAAAAATCCTTTATTAAAAACGGTCACCTAAATTCAACGTCGATGAAGTTATTATTTAATAAAGTAATTTTGTAACAAATTTAAGGCATTTGCATAATTCAGGAGTCACCGACTAAATGTAATATTCATAAGATGTCGTCGAAAATAAAGTTACGCTTTATGTTATTATGCAATTAATTTTGTACGATGATTGACATTTATTTAATGAATGTTTAATATAAATTATCTCATTATTAAAAAAGTATTATGGGCACTGAAAGAAGAAACATGCCTTGACTTATTGCTTGATTTATTTAGCCTTTTTACACAAAGTTTTCTTTACGCCACGAAAATCATTTACTAAACAAAAAGAGGTTCACTTGGTTTTAATACCAACGGAGAAATATAATACATAATCGGGTTACGACTTTGAACACGGTAAAAATGTACTTTAAGTGAGTCGTAATTTAGTTTTTGATGTCAGACGGTCGTCCTTAGGCACCGGTTTTACGAGTGTTTGTTATGTACACCTGTAAGACGGCGATTCAAAATTTTAGAGATGAGACGGTAAACTGATACTTATTTATGTTACAACTTTTATAAATTGACATTGTTACGGCTCCAAGTTAAAATATAATGGTAGTTTTTTGCTGATACAAATATTGAAGTTTTTGCTTTTTTTATTTCGATAAAATAAATTAGTCTTCGCGTATTATTTGGCAGGTGGCATGTAGGAACCGGAAGAAATCCTTAAACGCATATTTTTTTTAATTATATCAGATTCATAAATATGTAGCAGTGTGTATAACACAAATATTTATGAACCTGAGTGAAAGGTTTTGGTCTAGTTGTTTCTTTCATTATCAAAAATGAGACAAAAAGTTAAATAACAATAAGCTGAGTAACGGAAGTAAAACTAAATTCCTATTTTATTGTATCCGACACTGTCTTGTAGAAAATATAATCCGCTACGCGTAACTATCTTGTGCTAGTATCCGTTATTGTTGCCTTTGTAGAGTTCTGAGTAGATACTTTTCTTAGACCTAATAGGATTCCAATAACGGTTTCAGTGTTGTTTACTGATTTTTAGCAGTAGTACTATAACGTTCTATTTTCTACATCTCATCGCATAGTAATACTAGGTCATAGCATGAGGTGTGAGGAAATACGAATAGTAATTTATTATTTTATAGGATTTGGTGCCATAAAGTGCTTAAATGCTCAGTATCATTATTGATAACTTTGGACGGGCTTATTTGGCTTATTATTTTGTAATATGAAACTATTTTAATTTATTTTGATACAGAAATGGCAGAAAATTACAAGGACCGTAATGTACTAGTAGTCCAAAAACTGCCTTACAAATACTATACCATAGGGATATTTTACCTTTACGACCTGGAAGATTTGGCAAAACTCTATATGTAGGTATTTGTCATTCTGAGATATACTCCGAATGACAAATATGCAGTATTAGTCTATATAAAATTTGTTTCCTATAGATACGATATTATGACATTAAATTAAGATTGGACTATAAAGTTTATCAAGGAAGATATAAAATACGATGTAGCGGGACCTGTCAGATACGAATGGTAACTATATTTTACATATAGGTGAAATCATCATCATCATCATCAACCTGTGTTAGTCCACTGCTGGACATAGGCCTCCTCTAAGGGGCTTGTTGAACTGTATCGCACCACGCTGGTCCAATGCGGATTGGTGGACCGTTTTTTGCATTCCCATTCGACGCATGGGTCATTTTACGATTTATACATTTGGGTCCACGGCCCAAATTGTCCTAAACAACCAGAAAACAACAATAAATTTAACTTCATTCCCTGCGGGATTTAAACCCATGACCTTTAGTTAATAAAGCAAGGGCCAATACTGCTAGGCCACGGGAATAATTGAAATAAAATTTTTAATGTATATGAAAAAATAATTTATGTATTCGAAGTCAAGATTAAAACGTCAAGTTAGCAACGTCGCATTTTAAATGCTATTTAACGCAAATACAATGCGAGTCCTTGTGCAAGCGAATACAATAATAAAATTACTATTTTATTTAGATACAAATTATTATAAAAATATAGTTAAAGTCATTTCATTAGAACTGTTTAGTTGGTAATAATTATTTTTTCTAACTTTTATTGAAAATTATTGACAATGTAGATATCATGAAATTTTTAACATATAACCATTTATTTTTCTTCAATATGCTTTGTTTCAAAGAACATATATTCGAAATCAGGGTAATGTTGCCGTTTGTTGCCATAGAGGCATTTTATTATCATTTTTACTGTTTCAATTTCGCAGTACAGAGCTTGCTATTGGCTAACTTTTCACACTAATAAAAACTTTTACTACTGGTGATGCCAGGCAATGTAATTTCGCATATAGCATAAATAAACATTCAACAACTTACATAATTATTGAACTATAAATGTTGATCGAAATTTTTCGATTGAAGGATTGTATTTAATTTGCTTCTGCATATCTATACAACTAAAATTAAATTGGAGTGTATGTTTAAAAAATCAAAACACCCGTTTTTTAATCATCATATTGCTATAGGTATATAATTGATAGATGTTATAAAACTATTTTATTTTTTATTTTTAACTGTCTGTCTGTTTGTTTGTTTTGGCTAATTTGTGGCTAGTCTAGTACTTTCATTGGAAGTTAGCTGATGGAAATTTACTACTTTTTTTCACGGACGAAGTCGCTATCTACAGCTATTATAATAATAGCTAACATAATTTAAACAAGTATTTTATTTGATCTGAGCAGTAACCACCTATATTTTTAAAAGCTTTGCCGTCAAATTTTGTTTAATCATGTAAAGTGTTTTGTTGATTACGAAGAGATAGGAGCAGTTCAGCCACCTAATGAAAAGTGGTCACCGACGCCCATGGACGTTGGCAATACCAGGGGTATCACTAACTCGCTGTCTACTTTGAGACACAGGATGTAACATCTGGGTTACACAGTAAATATGCTGGCTACGGTGCCCTTTACATCGGACAGTGGAACTGCCACATTACTGCTATGCGGCTGAAATGGGCACCGTGATGGTACCACTCTACACGGCCCCCTGTAATACGGAATCAAAAATGTAAAAGGACAAAACTAAACAGCAATATTTTTTAGGAGGAAGAAAGATGGACTGCGGTTCTACTTATCATCAGGTAAACGGACGTGTTGTTTCTTTTCCTAATTCCATTAAAAAAATCATAGAAAAAGAAAATATTTCGTCTTATTTCCAGCTCATAGCTTATTTTATCAATAACGTAATTTTGATCATATCTTCAAAAGGGTCAGTACGATGGCATATTGCCCAAAGGAAAAGGTGGCTGCTATAAGTAAACAGAACATCATCATGCTATCAGCATTGGATTCGGAATTCCAGGCACAAGAGTAAATTTACGTTATTATTTCTTTAAAACGTTGTAAAATTTTTCAACAAATTCATTTTTTTTAATGTACTTACGTCTAAAGAATACTTCATTTTAAATAATCAGTTAAATTAACACTTACCTTCATTAGAAACATAATGACTTCTGCAAACTTACCGTTAACAAGTTCGACGCGGCAGCAATTATTTCATTATTTGAGTGGTTGTGTTGTTTTAAAATAAATTTAAAAACTGCTAACTTCATATTTAATACCACCTATGTTGTGTTTGGTCATATTTTTATGGATATTTTTATTCGTACTAAGAAGTCAATTAACTCCTTCAGTTTCATTCCTTCTTACACTTAAACGTTTAAAGTTTGTAAATACTTGTCGATATTTCGTAAGCCAAATCTCCTTTTCTTTGGCCGCTTTAATTTTTCATTTAGTTGTATTATTTTAAAACGATAGGCGGCAAGAGCTTATGTACGAGTTAAATTTCTATACAAATTTCTTTTGTACGTAACATGGATACTGTATGTTGTAATCTCGTTTGGTTTTTATTGTCATTTTTAAAATGTTATGTTTTCTAAGCAAGGATCCAAAAGGACAATAAACGGTGTACTATATACGTAATTTTATTAATTTACTGATGTCACATTGTTGAAATAAGAGTTTATTGATTAAAATTGCTCATAGTGTAAAATCAACATGAATATTTCCAATTATACTTACATTGAAAATAAATCAAATTCAATATAAACAAAAACTTCTTGTATATTTCTCATATTGGTATGCGTCTCTATACTATAAAAATATGACAATTACGTATATGATGCGTAAATGTAATAACATTAAATGATGTGATATCAAAGCACTTATACGAGAGAATTCCATGTATGATTAATGATTCTTCATTACTTCTTTAAGATAGCTTGTGAGTAAGCAACCTTATTAGCGTAAAAAAAGCCTACTTAAGTGCTGGTAAATAACTAATATTAACTTTATTTAATTAATTCATTAGTTTATTTATTATTACTTATCGCACTTAATTTTGTAATTTATAACTCCTATCATTTTAATAATATAAATCGGTGAAAAATAAAGAAAAAACTGATAAAAAAAGCGTACACAACTTTCTTTGTTCATAAATAAATGACGTACTTAACCTTATCTTACAGATGTAATAAAATAAGGTTAATGATGGCTTGATAAAGTATGAGCAGTAAATTGTAATGTCTTCCTCTATTCAGTAGTTTTTAATGTCCTGAAGGAACGACGCACTTGTAATTAGTAATTAGATGCTTTCATTTTATGTATATGCTTTAATGGCGCCTTACTTAATGTTAGTCCAATCCTATCTACGATAACACGAAAGACTGTTCTTTAAATAATCTATCAAGATACCATACATGTATCAGGTTAGGATTTTAGCTTACGTTCATACTAAAAAGTTAAACAGTATATATATTAAAGTTAAAGGTTTTCTCAGGAACATTTCGCTTAATTTGCCTCCTCATATTTCTCATTTACTCAAAGATGAATATAGGTATGTTATCGTTCAAAATTTATAAATAATAACTTTGAATTGGGTTATTGTGACGAAACGACCCTAAAATGTTTCTTATAAGCGGAAAAAAAATTTGCCCTAAAATTTGCAATATTTCGGATCACTTAGGCATTTCAGGCGAAAAATTTGGCCTTCCTTTGTTTCAGTTTCCAAGTTTTGTTTATTGTGTCAATTTAGGGGTACAAAATTTGATAATACATACTTTTTTATGGTTTATTACTTAACAATATTATATTAGGTGAATAAGTGACTATAATTATTAAAAGTAGATATAAAAACTCTAGTACTGTGGGTACACTTCAACGAAAATGAAAACTAATTTTAATATCTATTCGCAGTCGCAATGCCCTAAATATAAATAAAATAAAGTTAATTTAAGCTAAATTAAATTACCTACTTTTAATGATGAAATGCAAAATAAAATTTTTTGAATGGAAAAAAAATATCTCATATTTCTTATATAATTTTTTAACACATAAATATAAGTTATCGTATCCCAAGAACTTAAAGCTGATTAAATATATAAAATGATTGCGGATTCGTCTTTCACTGAATTAATTAAGATGGCATGAATAGGAGCGCAAGGTCCTTATAATAAGATTATCTTAATGACTTTATTAGTTATCAATGTAACATTAGTCCCATTAGGAGCCTTAATCGCTTTTATTATGTTTAAATACTACATTTGATGATTTTTTTTTAATGTTAATGCGCATTCGACATCGGAAACATTGATTTTAATACCGGAATGAGATTAAAATTTTGGTAAAATTTTTAAGGCTATAGAAAAAGTGTCTTACTGGGGTTACTATTACGCAAGCATTGCGTGCATTTGGTGCATTACGAGGTTGGTAGAGTGCGTTTAGTACGTTCAGCTGTTCCTATAGAGGCAACGTTGGCATTTCAGACGATCTGGATCCAAATCGACGATCCAACTCATTGCCATCTTTTAATTTTAGTCCAGACGCTACCAACGTACTTTTTCTCTGATAAAATAAATCTAGATTACTATTATTATAGGAGTTCCTATAATTTCTCAATGCCTTATTAGAGTTCCTTAGCTACTTCCGTAGCCTACTGGTGTGGGCTTGCCCTTCAAAACCCAGAGGTCGTGGGTTTGAATCCTGTGGGGACTAAATCACAATTAGGGGGTTATGGACCGTATCCCCACCACGCTGGTCCTATGCAGGTTAGTGGGTGGACCTACTTTTTACATGCCTATCCGACGCATAGACCATCTTACTTTTCAGACAATTGGGTGATTGGCCCAAATTGCCATTACCAACTAGGAAACAACAATGAAAATTTGTTAAGTGCGCAGGATTCGAACCCAAATAATACTATAGGCAATGAAAAAATTTGTCTCCTTGCATCATTTATTAAGCGTTTTTACACAAAATTTTCTTTGCACCACGAAAAACATTTACGGAACAAAACAGAGGATTGCTTGGTTTTAATAACAACAGGGAAATATAATAAAGAATTGGGTTAACTTTAAACGCTGTAAAAATTAGTGTCCGACCGAAATTTCGGTTTCGGTGTCGGCCGAGTTTCAACCAAAAATCAAGTTTCGGCCGCAGTTTCGGTTGATGAAACCGAAACTTGTTTCAAAAGTTTTCATGTTATCAAAATTAAACGATTTCAGAATAGAAACAAAATTGTAGCCAAAGTTAAGTGTATTATTGCTAGTACCGAGCTTTAATCAGTCGATTTAAGTTCACACAACTATTCAAGGTACGTATAAGAAATTGATGATTCTTCTAGAATGACGAGAAGGGATACTAGTGAGAACAATATGTACAAATGGTAACTTGGTAATTAAAATAAATAAATAATGGAAGGCATAGCTCAGATATTCGTTATGTAATAAAAATAATATGCGATTCTCTTTCCTTTTTTTAAATGTAGTCGTTTTGTTTGTCTAAAAAAGGGAAAAACTAAGTGCGGGCTTTTTAGAAAAAACCGCTGTTTAAAAAATAACGACGCAAGAGATTTAGTGCGATTCTAAGGCAACATTAGAGTAGTCTGCTCTGCCGTATTTCATTGTCACGAGATGGGCTTCTCAATTTCGAGTAAAAAACGAGCACGGAAGACGAATATCGTTGCAGCTAACTATCGGCTTCAGTCTTCCAAGAAAATGCTGCCAAATTAAAAAAAACTCTTTTTAGCGAAACTGTATCGAAGAATTATCACCTGCAACCTAATTTAAGAAACGGGCATTTTGAAAACGTCCAGCTGTTATCTGTAAATAAATTCAAAAAAGTTGTAGAGGAACTTTTGTGTGTTAAAGGATATTATTACTGTAACGACTTGATAAATGTCACGCCCTAGTAATGAACTGTATGTGTGAGTAAAAATATTGTAAAATTTATTGAAAAAAAAAATGAAGTCCCGCTGAGTTTCTTACAGCTGTTCTTTTCAGGTCAGAGGCTTACATTTTTAAACCGGTGGAAGTTTATTTGACAATCAATAAGAAATCTCAATGCTTCTATACTAATTAAAGATATTTAATTTTGACTTCGATTTTCATATACCTTCATTCATTTAAACCTTATTGACACAGCTTTTGAATATGAGAAAAGTCTCAAGATGCCGAGCAATCAAATTCAACCAAACAAACTATCGACTTGACATTTAGAAGATATTGTTGGACAAGTTAGAAGAAGATTCGGAACTTTGTTGTCTCGTTTTGTAACAGTCGATGAAACATGGGTCAATCCTTTCGCAGAAGACAAAACAGAAATCTTTGCAATGGAAACGGTCAGCCGCGCCTACCCCAAAGAACTTACATGGCGTCACAAAATTGCCACAATAAGCCAAAGAACGTTGCACTAAACTGGCTAAAAGTTAAGTAACAAGAGCAAAAGTAAATTCAGATTTTATTGTATCCGCCAATGTTTTGTACAAGACATAATCTGCTGCGAGTAACAATCTTATGCTACTATCCATTATTGTTGCTAGACTGCTTGCCGTTGTAAGACCCAATAGGATTTCAATAATAGGTTCAGTTTTTTTTCTTGCTTTTAGTAGGTACTCGTACCGCAGTTTCGTACACCTCATCGCATATTAATACTGCGTAATAGCATGAAGATTGGGGAAATATAGATGGCTTTATATAATTTAATAGGCTTTGGTAGTATAATACCGTAAATTGAATTGCCCACTATAATTTTAGACAGTAGGACCTTATAGGCCAAGTAGACTATCAGACTGCGATTGAAATCGTATCATAACGACATCAAAAATTTGACATAACTCTATAAGTCGGTATTTGGCACTCTGAGTACTAGTGAGTGCGATGTTTCTTACTTATGTCCTTACTTATATAGTGCATACAAACTGTATTCAAAACGTTTACATTACAATGTTTATTAAGGAGGAAGTAAAAGAGAGACTCATTTGTTTTATATAAAAAATATATGGACGAGACATGTCGGTTACCAATTGTAACTATATTTTACATATAAGACGAATAAAATTCATGATCTATGTAAAAAAAGTAATTAATGTGTTTTAAGTCAATATTAAAACGTCAAGTGAGTAACGTTACACTAGATATTCCTGCGTTCCAGGGCAGTTCTCATCGCCCCCAGCTACCGTTTAATACAGTCGTAAGATTCAAATTCAAATTCAAATATCTTTATTCAATATAGAAGTGTAACACTCGCTTATTGATTGTCAAGGACGTTACCACGAACACGCTATTGTCAAGGACGGTAGAAACGTAACATCCGAGTCAAAAAAAAAATTAACGTTCCATTTTAAGGTATTTTAAATGCATTAATTAAATGTCAGTTTTATTTAGATAAAAATGATTATAAAAAATCATAGATAAATAATTTCAATAGAACTAACTGTTCTGTTGTTCATAATTATTCTTTTACACCTTTTCTCCCTTATATCATAACTTATTAACAATGTTGATATCATGAAAATTTTACATAGAAACATTTACTGTTCTTTAATATGCTTTGTGAAACAAAAGAAAGAACAAAGATTCGAAACCAGGGTAATGTTGCCGTTTGTTGTTGGCCATAGAGGCATTTTACTGTCATTTTTGCTGTTTCAATTTCGCAGTGCAAAGCTTGCTATTGGCTAACTTTTCATACTATAAAAACTTTTACTACTCGTGAGGCCAAATAAACATTAGGGTAATGTTTTTACGCATATAGCATTAATAAACGTTCAATAACTGAAATAGTAATTGAATTATGAATGTCTATCGAAATTATTCGATTAACGGATTGTGTTTAATTTGCTTCTGCTTATCTGTACATGTAAATAGCATTGGTATGTCTTTTTAAAAAACAATAATAACAGTTTCTAAATTATTATATTTTTATATATAATCGAAGGATGTTACAAAACTATTTTCTTAATTTTTATCTGTCTGTTTGTCTGTTTGTTCTGGCTAATCTCTGGCTAGTCCAGTACTTACATTAGAAGTTAGTTAATGGAAATAGTAATAATTAAGGCTACTTTTTTAATAATATCTAATATTATTAAAACAATTTTTTTTTGATCTGAACAGTAACCACCATGATTATAAATGTTTTGCCTTCTATTTTTTGCTTAATCATTTATAGTATTTTGTTGATTACAAAGACAGAGGAGCAGTTCAGCCACCTGATAAAAAGTGGTCGCCGACGCCCATGGACGTTGGCAATACCAGGGGTGTCACCAACGTACTTTGAGACACAGGATGTAACGTCTCGTTTACCCAGTAAATACGCTGGCTGCGGTGCCCTTACACCGGACGGTAGGGTTGGCAAATTATTGCTATGCAGCTAAATTAGTCACCGAGGGGATAGCACGACACACGGCCTGTAAAATGGAATCTACCATCTCTAATGAGTAATAGAAGAAAACCAAATAGCAATATTTTTAGAAGGAAGTTAGATGGAAAGTAGTCTTTATCATCAGGTAAACCGAACTTTGCCTAATTCCATTAAATACTTAGAAAAAGATTTTTTTTTATTTACCTGAGGCAGGCGTAACTACACAGATGCTTCTATCATAACTTAGAAAAGGGTCAGCATGTTGGCATATTGCCTAAAGGAAAATTTTGTTGCAATAAGAAACAGAACGTATCATCATGCTATCAGCTTTGGATTTGGAATTTCAGGCACAAGAATATCTATATTTAGGTTATTATTTCTTTAAAACGTTGTAAATATTTTCTACAAACATATTGACGTATTTTTGTTATGTACTGTACTGGTAAAACATATTTTTTTTATAATATAAATAATCAGTTAAATAAATTGTTACAGTGTACAGTACTTACCTTCCTATAAAACATAATGACTTCGTTTGTTTGACGAGTTAGCGATTATTTCATTCTTTCCAATCCTTTGGTACAAGGTTTATCTTCAATAATTATACCTTCAAATAGTTTCTTTCAAAAAATTTCTAAATTTTTAAATAGAAAAATTGTTTTTTATCAAAATATATATTTTAAAAGTAAAGTACTAAACTTTTAACACCATTTTGAAGGATGATTATAAGGTATGCCTACTTTAAAAAAAAATTAACAATTTTTTCGTCATCAAGTGGTAAATGTGGTCCCTTAGACGTAATCTGACCCATCAGTAAAATTTGCTATGGAATGATATAAATTCAATACACGAAAAAAGGTTGTTATGGCGTATATTTGTATATAATTTTGGTAGTTGTAAAATACATTTTATTTTATTTTTACGCCGAAGAAGATGCACGGGTGTGTATCACTTATAACATAGAAATACAGTCTTATCCACGAACAATAAACGTTGGCTTCTTTAATACCTTCCATGGCAATAGAAACAAAAAAAATAAATTACGCTAGAGTAATTGTGCGATGTTAAAATAAAATCAAGAATAGATAACTAGATGATTCATTTAAATGTGGTGTTAGGCCATATTTTTATTTGACCTTTTCAAGAGGTCATTTCAATTTTTTTGTTCATTCCTTTATACACTTAAAAAATTTTAAAGTTTGTAAATACTTGCTGCAAGAAGTTTAATGTATTTTGCCTCAGCGTTTTTATTTTTTTTGTTAGCAGGGCAAGTTTATTTGTTACACTTTAAAACAAAGAGACGAAGTTAGCTTAGAACAGTTAGTGCTTGCTATTCCCAACGTTCAAATACACTTAAACTTTAGTCATTTTTAAATTAAAATTAAATGCAATGCCATGTCAGCTGATTTATCAAGTAGCTTAAATAGTCTGAGTTTGGTTTCTGTATTTTAAGTCACGGTTGGAATTTTATGTCTTTGCTGCGTGAACAAAACGAAAGCAAAATAAATCATAAATCAAGTCAAAAATAATATTAACATGAGCTTAAATTTTTTTATTGCCAAGGAAGGCAGACTAGCAGTTGGGCCACCCGATGGACAGTGGCCACCGACGCCAATTGACGACCCGCTTGGCGCAGTGGTTAGTGACACTGACTGTTGCGCCCAAGGGTGTGGGTTCGATTCCCACCCGGTGAAAAATATTGTGTAATTAACATAGTATTTTTCTCGTGTCTGGGTGTTTGTATTTATATAATATATTGTATTTATTTACAAAAGAAAAGTAAAGTTATCTAGTTTCCATAGTACAAGCTTTGCTAAGTTTGGGACTAGATGATGTCGTGTTATTCGTCCAGAAATATTATTAGTATAGACATCGGCATAGTTAGGGGTATCACCAACGCGCTACCTACGTGGGATATTATGTCTCGTTTACCCAGTAAACTGGATACGATGCCCTTCAAACCGGAACACAGTAGTGTTATAAACTTTACTGTGTGCCGGTTTGCTTTGCGGCAGAAAAGGCAGCTCTGTGGCACATGCAAAAATGTGAGGTAATTAGAAAAATCAAGATTCGAATTTAGTCATCATCATCATCATCATCAGCCTTTTAATAGTCCACTGCTGGACTCAGGCCTCCCCTAATACACCCCTATCCATTAGGGGGTTTTGGACCGTACCCCACCACGCTGGTCTAATGCGGGTTGGTGGGTGGACCGCCTTTTTTACATGCCCGTCCGACGCATGGATCATCTTACTTTTCAGACAATTGGGTGATCGGCCCAAATTGTCCTAACCAACTAGGAAACAACAATGAAAATTTGTTGAGTCCCCGCAGGATTCGAACCCACGACCTCCGGTTTCTAAAGCGAACGCTTATACCACTAGGCTACGGAGGCAGCGAATTTAGTACCTTCTCTTTTTTGGATGTCAGTCTAAATGGGGAATAGCGTAATTATGCATGAATGTAATAACGCTTTGAAAAATGTCAAGACATCAACGGGGGCGAATTTCATGTGAAATTGATGAGTTCTCAGCCGCTGTCTTTATTTATTTCGATATCTTCCACGAAACTATAATATGTTCTGTTCATCATAGCGTTGAAAGAAATACGATTTCTAACTTAATTTTGCTTTTGACTTAGAAACTTGTTTTGTTCTTTCCATAATTTGTTGGAAGTTTTAAGTTAGTTTATGTAACACATATCTTTAGGTTCTATAACAAAGAATGAGATATTTCTTGTAATGTATGTTTAATTATTTCGAAGTAACTGATACTTACGGAAAGAATCCTTTAAAGATTATTTAATCCTAAAAAATTACTTACATTGTAAATATCTACTGAATAAAATTTTACTATAATTGCTTTACCTATAATTATTTCTACAGCTTTGCCAATATTATACATTATTAATAAAAATGACTTCACGGATATTATCGCGTTTGACTTTACATTTCAATTCCCGACGTTTCGAACACTTTCCAGCGGCCGTGGCCTGACCCTGTGACCACGGCCCTGGAAAATGAATATGAAATAAACATTCAAACTCATTGTATTAACTTTTATAACGTAATAATGTTGAAATAGTAATTAATTATAGTATTTAATTATATTACAAGGACTATAAATGTGATATTGAAATATAATAAAAGGAAATATAACGTTAAAAGTCATTAATATCATCTTATCATAATGGCTTTGAGTGCCCATTCCGTGCAAACTTAATTAACTTACTGAAAGGAGTATTCCTCATGGAGGAACTTTTGTTTCAAATTATTTACGAATAAAGTCTTTCTTTGGAGTTCTTGAGAAACTTTGACGTGACTTGTAGCCGATCGTAATAAGTTATTGGTAACATATTTTTGACAACATCCAATACCTTTATCTGATCTAAAATATATACTATTACACCAAACAATATATGGCAATGGAGCATTATGCACTAAACTTGGCTTACTTCCATAGTATGTGAACGACCCACTTACGCTACTATACCAAATTGTTAAACAAAACATAACCGAGTGACGTTTGCGTTTAGGAAGGTTTAGCTTTAACATTTTCATGAAAAACCTTTTAAAATACGTCTATCTCTTGGATAAGTAATAGAGTCGTTTTCTTGACTTTTCGGTTCTTTACTACTTTCAGCGGGATGTTAACTGTATTTTCGTAGTTAGCAGCTTGATGAACTTATAATTTTTTTTTGATAAATGATATCAGATTTGTTAACACAGCCACGTATATATATGCTATGTGAAATTACTGAAACTAATAAGGTTTATATGGATTATACCCTCTAAATTTCATGCTTTTTTAATCTTTACAAAATAAAATTTCATACGCATTTATACCGGACTATTTTTATTAAACTGGCTTCAAGGTGACTAATTAATTTTTTGCTTAAAATATTTTGTTATTGGAACGGTTACTGCGTCCTAAAGTTAAAAGAGAGACATGTAGGTACTAAACTAGACATGTACGTCTCATATTTGTAGATAACTGCATGTGTTTTCAAGACAATGACTCCTCCCGCTTGATTTAGGTTACACATTATGTACCTAAAGCTAAATTAGAATATAAATTACTATAAACATAGGTATCTATAGAAATTAAGCGGTTTCGTCACATGCTATTACGTTCCTACTCACTTAGGGATTGATATCTCGGTGACAATTGAACAGTATGAACGTCAGACGTTTGAAGCGACTTGGTTGCCATGGGTTACAATGTTTAAATTAATTCCGAATTTATTTTGGCTATGGGTTAACTTTACAAGACAAAAAAGTAAGTAACATCAAATAACCGTTTTAAAATTACAAAATTGTGGTATATTAGCAAAACGTATTAATAATTTTTTTTTCATTATTGTCTGTCCGTCTGTTAGAACCAATTTCTAGAATGGCTGGTTCGATTTCGATGGGCCTTGCACTGGGAGATAGCCAATGTACCTGGGCTACTAGGCTACTTTTCCTTAGCGAAGAAGCGGGCAACGGTTAGTAAATGATACAAGTTTTGTACGATTTAGTTACAGTTTTGGAATGAGTATAAAGTAAAATATTAGAAATCTACACATTAACACTAAGTCAATTAAAAACTTAATAAGTACAAATTGCTATTAAGACTTTGAAAATGTTAATCATATTAATGCACCCTTCACTACACAGTCGTAATATTAAGTCAGTAACTTTATCAAACTTTTGTTATACCGCACCTCCGTCGAATACTCAGCTCATTTACCTTAAAGTTGGGTAGTTATTCTGATATAAAGTGAGTATTGAGCTTACGTCAAAAGCTGAGGCCTACAGACTTGTGACCAATAATGTACGTGAAATGCGTGAAACTCAAAATTTTATTTCTGCTCATAATTTAAAAAAAACAAACAAACAAGCTTGATTATTGCTTCCACGTCAAGTATACACAATATAGTTAATTATATGTTTTTCAGTCCTTGTAAGAAAATTAAACAGTTGAAGAAATCATAATAAGTTATGAACTTGAATGTATCTTGTGCATATATTAAATATAATTTTTACGTTCGAAACGCAACATATCCGAAAAAAAGTAGATTAAATCTGATTTAGTTCATATACTTCAAGAAAATATATTAAAACATTAATCATTACACTTGCTATAGGTACTTACTGTACTTGCTTACCTTACTACTAATAGGTAGCAAACAATTGAGCCGTTTTAATCTAAGCAAAATACGTGTGAATTTTTCTATAAAAATGTTTTAGAATGTACAAAGGGATACGAATAAAACTTCATTGCTTTGTGTTAAAGTGCACGAAAGAAACAGGCGAATCTCTTGGACTTGGCGACTAGGAACAGATCTAAAAGCCTTCAGGCGATCTACATTTAACTAAGACTTCTAAAATAGATAACTCCGTAGCCTAGTGGCATTGGCGTTTGCTTTAGAAACCGGAGGTCGTGGGTTCGAATCCTGCGGGGACTCAACAAATTTTCGTGGTTGTTTCCTAGTTGGTTAGGACAGTTTGGGCCGATCACCCAATTGTCTGAAAAGTAAGATGATCCATGCGTCGGATGGGCATGTAAAAAGGCGGTCCACCCACCAGCCCGCATTGGACCAGCGTGGTGGGATACGGTCCAAAACCCCCAAATCGATAGGGGTGTATTAGGGGAGGCCTATGTCCAGCAGTGGACTATCAAAGGCTGATGATGATGATGATGATGATGACCTAAATTAGATTTGAAATTGCAGTGATATTACTTTAAGAAAGCATTTTCGGTTATGTCTTAATAAATTGGGCTTTGTAGGGTATTTTTCTATATTTACATGATCGACTTAATTTTTTTAAAATCAAACGTTGTATTAAAAATTATATGAAATAACTCTTATACAGTAGATACTCGATTATTCCACCTTCAGTTACACAGATTTGCGATCATCGGGGCTACCAATCGCGATCAATTATATTACATCTAATGACAATTACCAAATATCTCCATCATAAAGTAATATAAATACTTTAGTTCATAATTATTTCTTTTATTTACGCGATTATTATGCATATCAAATCCACTAATTTACGGATACTTCGCGTTACTTAAATATATTTATTCTCGACGTTTCGGATTCTTTTCAGCATCCATGATCACGGGCAGACTAAGTTGGTATATGTATGTATCTCTATGTTTTCGAATAACCGTCAGTTTTTATTTAAAAATTGACATATCCAACATATTTAAATTGTATATTAAAATCTGCTGGAATTACTCATTATTTTTATGAAAACATATTTATCAACAATATTTTTTTTATTTATTTAAGTATTTTTATGGAAGACACGCTTCGCGTAGCGATAAGCCCGACTGTTGCACCAAAAGGTGTGGGTTCGATTCCCACGGATAAAATATTGTATGATGAACATAGTGTTTTCCATTTCTCGGTGGATTAATTTACAAAAGAAAGGTAAGTCTATGTATTTATCAGTCATCTAGTTTCTGTAGAAAAAGCTTTGTTTAGCTAGGGAATAGTTCATGTTGTGTTATTCATGCTGAAATATTTTTCAATTAAATAAGCAGAATCTAAATCAACAATCATTTATCAGTCAATTTAAATTATGAAGCTCATTTGTTAAATAAGGATAGTAAAGCTCTGCTGCCTAAATGAGGCAAATCTTTTCGAAAATGTTCGAATTGTTCTTACTTTTAAAAGTTTAACTATGTCCGCCCAAAGCTTTTTTAATCTGTCTAAAACGGGCAAGACATTTTCGTTCGTTTCTATACTAGATGACAAAGTTGGTTTTAAATGACTTTATACTCGCTGCCTTTGGTATTATTGTTGTGTTAACGAAATAGTTTACGTTTTTAATTTTTTTATTATATACCGCCAGAATACTATTTCTATTGCGGGTAGTTTGAGAAAAGGAGTCTCTATTTTTTGACGTTCTGTCTCTGTGCCATTGTGTATAAAAGTCGGGTCTGAAATATAGCGGGGCAGCATCGTAAAACCCGCTGCCCAATACAGAACTTTCCTCGTGTGTGATTAGAGTTGTGCATATGTGATAGTGTTATTGCGATGAGTGGTTTAAGGCGTTGTTACGCATCGACTCGTCCGTACGAGACATCTGGTGGCTGTTGTCGGGGTCACGAGAGTCAATTCAATGTTTTTAAGTATGAGAGATGTTCAGTTGTTTTCATAATTTTTACTATTTGGATTTTTTTATGAGATTTTTAAGTATAGTAGGGTAAAGGGAAATATATTAGTGATATAAGTATTTTGGTGATAGTTTTTAAAATACTTTTGTATGACCGCGTTAGCGAATTGCTACAAGTGTAAACGGTATAAAACCTTTTCACTCGCTCCGGTAATTTGTCTGAGCGTTTGGCGAACAAAGCAATTCACTAACGCGGTCATACAAAAGTGTTTTAAAAACTATCACCAAATTACTTATATCCCAATATACTCCCTTTACCCTAATATAAATAAGGTGTTTTAATTTCAAATTCCTTCAAGCTTCAACAATAATAAATTTCTTTGAACTCTTCTATTTGTTTTATGTACAAAACTTAAAGGGGCATAAGTCAGTTAGTTAATACAAACAGACGGAGTTACTTTCGCATTTACGATATTAGCACGAAAATGTGATTTATAGAATTATAATAAAATAATAATTATATTTGCGAAAAGAGTTTTAAAGCATAGCAAAGTCAGCCCTATCATCACTTCAATATCTATTGTATTAATGCAGTCGGGAGTTAAATCAAGAAGGATTTTGCTTCATTTTAATTATTGACCGCTAAAGTTTATTTTAACTTTAGTAATTTCAACGAAGATATTATTATATGTTCTGTCTCACAATAGAACATGGGTACTAAAGAGATTTTGAAAGCAATTATTTATAGAAAATTATTCATTCAAGGCAGTCCAGCGGTTACTACACTAAGTAATTTTTAAGCATTCGTTTATATTTGGTTTATATTTAATGTTAATACGCGTTTCAAGGTAAAATAATTTTACAAAGTTATTAAATACAGTTAAATATATTTTTCCGTCCTTGTATGAGCACTAAACAATTAAAGAAATGATAATGACTTTTACTTCAATACATATCTCGTGCTTGGATCCTGCAAAAAACAAAACATCGAAACGTCAGGAACAGAATAAATGTAACCAAGGCGACAAATCCGTAAAAAGTGATTTTACCTACCTTATCTTTTATTGCTATAATAGGCTAAGTAGCAAACAGGTTCAAGGAGAACTACGTTATAAGAAACTTCATCGCTTTGTGTTAAAGTTCACGGAAGAGACTCGCCTGACTTTAAACTGATCAAAACGGCTTCAGGCAAACTACATTTAACTTTTAAGGGTAGGATATTAAGACTTTGAAAGTACATTTGAATTTGCATTGATATATCGTTTAAGAAGACATTTATCGTTTATTCTTTAAAATGGGGCTTTATAACATTTTGTCTGTTTACGCATATGATAGATTCTGATTTTAAATATTAAACTTTAATTTGAAAAAGTAACTCGGTTAATATATTAGCAATTTCGGACTACATTTCTCTAGATAATTAAAAATACTTCTTACCTATTCCCCCTTATTCTATATTTTACCCTCTTTTAGACGAGGTGAAAAAGTTGGTTTTAAATGATTTTGTATTCACTGCTTTCAGTACTGTTATTACGTGTACGTAATATTTTAAGTTTTCATATTTTTTTTATATATACGTTTTTGCAAATGACTGGTATATCTGATGGAAGTTGAAAGGAGACGTGATGGCATTTTTTTTAATATGGCTGCTTACCAAAATATCTGTTTCAAAAACTGCAATAGAAATGTATAAATTAATAATACTTTAAATAAATATACTAGTACTGGTATCTAATAAGACAAGGAAGACGTTAATATGATGGTAAATAATACGCCCTGCCCATAAGAAATGTAGCGTATGAAGCCACCAGTCCACTTGTCTAGTAAATACGCTGGCTATGATGCCCTTCAAACCGCAACATAATAGTGTTTTCACACTATTGCTTTGCGGCAGAAAAAGGCACCGCGGTGGTACTGCCCGAGACTGCAGCCACCAACCACCTCCAGCAGTATATTTTTAAAAACTATGTAGGAGAATTACATAAATGAACATACAACAAGTAAATAGAATGAGAATATTAAACAATTTTGTTATAAACAAACGCAGCCAACATTTCTTTAATGTGTAATGTTATTTTTACTGATGCAACGAATTAAAGGAAATTTAATTTAGTTATTTATT